>CM070827.1:3453576-3471076 GCA_036326025.1 Chrosomus eos
AATCATTCAGTCACATGATTCTGGATCAATCCATTCTGGAATTAACCAAGTGAATCATTGAATCATTCACTGAACCAGTAGGTAGGCAATTTTTTATTTATAAACACTTTTTGTTAAACTGGTTGAAACTCTCTTCACATCCTGATAGCATTCAATAATAGAATATGGTTTCAATATTAAAACAGTGTATTAAAAGAAGTGTTGGGATCAACCGTAACAGCTTGTTATTGTTAGCCTCTTTAAAAAACTGCCTACCCTACCTTTAAGCGCTGGATATTCATTTTGGTTACTTAATGTGAAGAATAAAAATATGGAATTGCATTTCCTTGTAAAATTACCAGCTGTTTTATTGCCTTTCTAGTTTTTTTTCTTGCATTTGATGCTTGGTGGTGTGCATGGTGTACGAGTGTTTACAAGCATACCCAGCCTCATTTTGCATTTTAATTATTGTGTGTCTAGAGAAATAACCTGAAATCCCCAAAGGTCACACTGCAGAAAAACATCATTTTGGGGTACACCATTAAGGAAATTCAGATTCAAGTCACACAGTATTCCCATGTATTTCATTAGTGAATTATGCATGGGATTGCCAGACGATGTTAATGTTGTCCACTGCCAACCCTGGCGTTACCCAGCTACCATAAAATTGTGTTCTAGAAAGGTTTTGTAAACGTCCCCCATTAAGTTATTTGTGAATGTTTCTGAACATTCAAAACGTCCAGATTTTTAAACGTTTTAAAAAGTTATTTTTTTTTCTTGATTATGCAAACATTCCATTTCATCAATTTGCAAACAATATAGGAATGTTACTTTTGAAGGTTCTCTAAACATTTTGAAAATATTTTAAACATCTAAAGTTTCAGAAAAAAAGTTATATCAACGTTACTGAAATAATGTTAGCCAGATCGTTAGCCAAATTTCTGAGAACGTTCCCTGTTAGCTGGGTATTTATCACATGAGTGTACCATTACCATAATAAGTGTGCACATGCAATTATATATATATATATATATATATAATTATATATATATATATAAATTTTTTTGTTCCTATTATTCAATCTACAAACCAACCGCATTCATGCTAGGCAGCTGTCACGGTGGTCTTGTATCTTGAGTGTAGGTTATTAGGGGCCAGCAGGGGGCAGTAACAATTTCATTAGTGTGATCTATGGTCCCGATTACCACCTTTTCAGCCATAGCTTGTAATAAAGTGTCAAGGAAGAGAATAACAAAAGGCTCTGTCCACAAACTAGATGATGTTCAGAGTACTGATACACAATGGTAGGCTACATGAGTGATGGCTGGGTCGCGACCTCATTACATGTAAAGGGCTTTCAGTGCATGAAGTACTTCACAAGTGCACACAAGCGCACAGTGATTCATACAATGATTTTATTTTGACCCAGAAGAACTGATTTCTTTAACAGAGGCTATTAAACGGTGTATAAAAGCAGTCTCGCTGTCTCTCAGCAAGGACTGAATCAATTTCTGTGTGTTGATCCAGTGTTAAAGAAAAAAGAAGCACTGTTGCAACATATACAGCCACATTGAGGCATTTCCCATGACCTTAGAAGAGTGAAAGGCTTCCGGGGAGACAGCTGTGTTGGAAACACGGTCTGATTGGAGCCCTGTGTGTGTCAGGAAGGCTCAGGTGCAGAGGTGTGGAGCTGTCTGTTTTAGCAACTCATTCTCTACACTACCTGTTGTGACAGAGTTGCTCAGTCCATACACACCTATAAATATTCACAAACACATGTACAAACTGCTAGTGCAGCCGCAGTGTCAAAAAAAGAGAAAAGCTGTGTTTGTTTTCATTATGCTGGGATGCATCTGTACTACTGCAGTATTCAGCAGCGGCGCACTTTACAGAGTGGATTCTGTATTCAACAGTGGACAGTGTGTGTACTCTGTTCATTCACTCTCAGATCAGTACTCTATCAAAGTATTTTCATTTTGGGAAACTTTACTACATTCAAAACCATAATAGGTTTATTAGGGTTCAGATTCCGAATTGAACTTTTTAAATTTCAATTACAGTTTTTCTCGATTGCTTAAACACATTTGCCCACTCTGTCATCACATTTTCAAAACAGTTAACACATAGGATAAAACTAAAGCTCAATGGCCAAAATGACTAATTTTGTTAGCAAAATGCTCTAACACTCACAAAACATTAAAAACATGTAACATAAGCAAATATTTCCATCAAACACCACAACTGTGGTCAAATTAATTTATTATTTCAATCAATCATTACACAATGGACAACAAAATACAGCCATCAATATGAAATGATACTTTACAAACTCAAATGGATACAGGAAAAGAAAAGCTACCAAATGAAACTTATGGGTGGAAATACCTTAAAAAAAAATAATAATAATATAATATGAAGAGTTCAGGTGCAAAAGCCTCTAAATGCCATCTGAAATTTTCTTTTAGAGGCATTTAGAGGCTTTTGCATCTGAACTCTTCATATATATATATATATATATATATATATATTATATATATATATATATATATATATATATATATATATATATATATATATATATATATATATATAATGTGTGGATTCTATAAAGTAAAAGCAAAAAGTGTACATTACTATATGACAATCACATAAATGGGATTGATAAAAGATCTGCATTACTGTATACACAGTTTGTTCTGCTAACAGGGCAATACAGTAAAGCTGAAATAGTGGTATACATTACAGTAACACTGTCAATTACCTGTTCATTCTGAAAAAGCCTGACAATAGATGTCACAGTGCTCCGACTCAGAATGGGCTGGACCCTTTGTCCAGCCTCTCTAAAGGACAAGCTATGATTGATGACATGGTCAATAATTGTTTTTCATTTGAAAATTTCATGTTTTTAAATTTCAATTGAAACTTCAGCTCGATTTCGTCCTCTTGCTGCTGCAGCTCCTCCACCACGCATACAAACTCCTCTTCCTCTGGCCCCTCTGGCCCCTCTGCCATGGCCTCTTACTCCTCCTCCTCCTCCTCCTCCTCCTCCTCCTCCTCCTCCTCCTCCTCCTCCTCCTCCTCCCTTCCTCTGGCCCCTCTGCCATGGCCTCTTCCTCTCCTTCCGTGCCTATGATCCATGCTTGCAAATAGCAACACAGAGGTGGCATCTTTTATAGATGGATGATGACTGATTGCTGATTGAAGAGTTGTGCAAATGAGTTTCACACAGATGGATAGAGATTTAGAATTATGCAAGTACTTTCTATCAGCTGTTTATAGATGTTTTCCTTTTGTTCAACACAGTGAATCCAATAGAGTTTGGGGTCTTTCAATGAGATCTGTGGTAACTGTTTTGAAAAAGGGTGTGAAAAATGTGTGAAACAAATGAAAAAGTCTTAAAGCATTTGCAAGAGAAGACTTCTGCTGTGCTAATAATACGATGATGAAGATCAAGCGGATCCCAGTTTCATTTAGCGTGCCTTAACAAATGAGAAAAACTGTAAATTCCTGAATTTTAATTAAATTTGACCTCAATTCAAACAGGATGCAGATATGCAATATGAAGTTGAATGTAAGGAATATACATATATACCCTGTTTTTAAAAATGTTTAATTCTAAGTCAGAAAGCTGTGATTGTAAAGACTTCGTTAGCTTGACAAAGTCTTGTTTGAAAGTTAAAATAGTTCAAAAAGTGTGAAAGTGTAATAGACCAAACAAAATGATAAGATGACATAGATAGATAGATAGATAGATAGATAGATAGATAGATAGATAGATAGATAGATAGATAGATAGATAGATAGATAGATAGATAGATAGATAGATAGATAGATAGATAGATAGATAGATAGATAGATTTTAGTACATACAAAAGTAAATACTTTTTCTACTTTACGTAGTTGGGTACTTGTTCTTCAACTAAATGTATTTCGTCAACCTCTGGCTAGATTCAAAAGCAATGGGGTGAATACTGTAATTAGAGCCAATAAATCCATGTTTATGTTTCTGTACAGTGCTATTTTTACCAGAAGACTGGCACATTTCCTAGAGATGTTGGACCTAGACCTCTGCCCTCCATGAACACAGTACAGAGCCAGACTTTTATGGGTCAACTTCTGTGAATAAAGGAATGACATCAAAGTCTATTCTGCACTGGCTTGACAGAGAGGAGTCACATGTCCCTCGACGACAGCCAATGGCAGTGATTCAGGCGAGGCGTGTGGCGATATACGATTGACCTTTTGCCTTGTGAATTCACGAGCAGGTCGCATGCGCCGTGGTTTTCTCGCTCGATTCTCTCCGCCTCATTGTTCTCAGCCGAGCTGTGTTTAGTACAGTCAGTGATATATCTGCGGCCTCATTGTTTCACAAGCGAGGCTTGTTTGTGAGCGCTGCTCGTGCTGGGCCTCTTGTTCGAGGGGAAAATGCTTGTCAGTACGATCTGGGTTCCCTGGAATCGAGGCTGCCTCATGCCGAGCTTCTCTGCCAATTTCCTCAAAGCTCATTTACTCTTTTTTCCCTCCAGTTCCCCACACATATGTTGTTTCCCTTTCATAGACAGCAGATATAAATAATATCTCTTTGAGTTCGCCTCAGATACCTCTGGAGTGATATTTTTGTAGCTGCCGTTAATTGAAGAAGAATGTCACGGATACCTGTCGTCGGCTAGAGGACACATCTGGACGAAGATCTGGATGAGGTGACCCTTGACCTTTCGTTCCTGGGCTTCTGGCTACAGTGGAGGAAGCAGCTGCTTGCCATGGTGTCATTATAGATGAGTCCATAAATGAATAAACCCTGCACTGATAATAATATCATAGTGCTTGTGACTATGACAAAGATTCAACAGAATGTTGATGCTTTGCTACATTTAAAATAATAGATGCCCCAAGCGAACTGTAATTCTTCGAAATATATCTCATACTGTCTTTTTAATGAAGCATAAAGAGTTTTTAGCTTTCCCGCTGAACGGGTTGCTTTATAGCAGTGTTATTTTAAGTTTGAGTTTGAGTTGTACCACCACAATAACCTATTTAAACTTGTGCGAAACTAACTGAGTTTATTATATAATGCTTTTCTACTCTGTTCCGGCTCAAATGTCGCTGTATCACGACGCCCCCATAAGTTCATCAGATAATGCAATCTCAGAGCACAATCTAATTAAAATGGCAAACATTTTAAATTAGTACGTGCTATTTTAGGAGCGTGTCCACGCAGTTTGAGATATGCAAAATGCAACTTCATCAGTTTTACCTGGCTCAAAGTCACCTTGAAACAATTTGTTCTAGTCCAGCAAGATTTAAAACCAAATTCTGAGTTACGGCCCTTCACTTTACATGGTTGATTGTGCGTGCTGTGAATGTTGATATTAATCATGCTTATCATAATTGAGATTCATCATCTCTACGCATATTTGCGACTGGTCAAGAGTTAATTCTCACCTAGAATGCTTAATTGCCATCCATGTCACATGGTCTGTGTCACATGATTTAACAATGGTTCATGGCAGGAGGTTAGTTTTAAAACGAGTTGGCCTTTTAAAAAATATTACTTTGATCGAATGGGGACTTTTTTGATGTGAAGAGCTTGGCTTCATGACTTGAACGGTGTGAAACGAGAAAGACTTTGTTCCAGCGGTTAGCTGTTTCCCTCAGTACCTGCTAATCTAAAGTTTTGGGAGCACTTTCACTCCACAGAGGAAAGAACAAGCTCTTGTTTCAACAGAATTGATGTGCCTCAATAGGCCGAGTTGGACTGGCAAAGGGAGAGAGTTATAAAGACTGTGTTTAATTGCACTATGATTTATTATTATTGTCTGGCTAAGCTAGTATGCACAAAGCTAATGTGGCATTATTTAAGTGAGGTTTCATAATTAATAATATTATTGGTCTTGTTAAAAGGTTTAATGGACTTTTAGAGCTTTAATCACTCTGTGGCTCTGTGTTTGAGAACACACCAGAATACATGCGTCTCAACTATGAGGTCGATCAATAGCTAGTAAGGGGGAGAGGATTGTGGAGCAGGTTGGGTTGTAATTATGATGTCAGCTCAGGGTTTCTTCGAGACACATCTGTCCGCAGAGCCACAGAGCCAGACGTCAATCTCCAGAGAAACAGAAACTTAACACATTCATTCAATTAAATATTCCAACACTTTGTCAACTGTAGTACTGGGTAAACGAAAATCGAACAATTTACCAGTTAGATACGTTTCCCATTAATGTTTTTTTTTTCATGCTTTATTGAATTTAATAAAGTCCAGTCCCAAGCGCTATCTTTACAGTGCATGAGCATGTGACGTCAAAAGCAGCAGACAGGAAAAAAGTCCATTTCACGCTTTTTAGAGCCCTTCAGAAAAAACCTGTCACTCGTAAAGCATCTACTATATGCAAACATTTTTTAGAACGCATCACATTCCTATATTCTATGGCGATGCATGCAGCTTGTCACGTGACACTTTATAGGCGCTGTGTTCAAAGTTGTATTAAACTTATAGATAATAGATTGTGAAATTTCTGACATTCAAATGTTCAAATAAGTGAAAACACATTTATTTTGTCTTTTAAATACTGTTATAATGATTATGTTTGTTGATCGGTAAGTTATAATGGGCTGTGGGCACCAGCATGTTGTTTCAGTATAGGAATTTTTCTTTCGGATTTATGCGTAAATTCACCCACTTCTCCCGGAAAACACGGAAATGAGCTTAGAAAAGGATAGAGTTAACTTTATAATACGATAAGTTTTGTGGTCTGCACCGACTATGGTCCGCTCTGAGCTGTCGTGTCTCTGGACCGGATCTGCGGCGGTTCGCTTGACATTAACGTGAAACCAGACTTCATTCGCCCCAATGGAAAGCATATTTACACTGTCTGAATCGTTCCCTATATCCCCGGCCTATATAGTGCACTATGTGTTATTGAGCCATATTGGCGGAAGCAAAAGACCGTAAAATTTGAATGCTTATATCTTCTAAATGCTAATTTTTTCATTGTTTTGGAGCACACTAGCTTATAGATAACAGTAAAACTAATATATTCATAATAAAGGCCAAAAAACTTCAATTTTGATTTCATGGGGACTTTAAAGCATTAGGTTTTTAGCATTAGCATTGACAGTTTTCTCTTGGATGACATGGTTCGTTCTATAGATGCTACTTTTCCATTGTTTTTCTATGTAAATGCGCTACACAGACATTTTGACCTTTGCACTTGTATCACGACACGCGTTTTAAAAAACATGGCGCACGTGTTAAAATGTACACTAGTTTATAGATAACAGTAAGACTAACATATTCATAATAAAGGCCAAAAAACTTCAATTTCGATTTCATGGAGACTTTAAAGCATTAGGTTTTTAGCATTTGAATTGACAATTGTCTCTTGGATGACATGGCTCGCTCTCTAGATGTTACTTTTCCATTGTTTTTCTATGTAATTGCGCTAGACAGACATTTTGACCTTTGCACTTGTATCACGACACGCGTTTTAAAAAACATGGCGCTCGTGTTAAAATAAGTTGAACTTTTAAAAACACATCTCTATCATTCCACTGTCCTGCGTCTCATGTTTTTAAACAAAAAAAAAGCCCTCTGTGTGAATGGCCCCTAATTAGATGTCATTATTCCAATCATAACATAGCTAACGTTAGCACAGTGGCTTGTTTGGGTTTGTGTGGTAGGCTACCATTTCATCAATATCAATGTAGCCTATATATCATGCAATCTGAGATACAAAACCATTGATATCACACAGTCTTTTCTTTCCACCACGATTACTCTGGGATCGTATCGTATAATCTGACAAGCAACAATCGCAAAATAGTCAAGTCAGAAGAAATGGCACAGTGTGCACCCGCTCTACCTCCCTGTCAGTCAGTGTAATTCCAACAAGCAGACATGAGCAATGCTGTGTTTGATAACACCTAAAGTCTCAGAGCTCAGTATCTGCATCTCATAACAACAATAGAGGAATCACACACCAACACAAGCTTGTGTGCACGTCTGAAGGCATTGGGTTTCACTGCTAGTTAGTGGGAAGACACAAATCCCTCTAATTACCCAGAGAACATTTGACATTTTTCAGAGGTTCAAGACAGGTGTAATTAATGCTGGTGTATGCATAAAGTAAAGGGCTGCACTGTAAGTATTTTTTGTAATAAGAGATTTTTTCTGTTCCAGTTGCGCAGTACTCATACCATCTCCTTTCCCCCACAGCTGACCTGCCGTGACATTTGGCATTTCTGAAATTACTTTGCTGATACGACCAATAATTAGGAATGAAAAACACTCAGTTTAAATTTTCTTAGAGGCTCCTTGGCTAATTGGCTTTTGGTTGCAGTCAGTTCTGACAGGAACTAATGCTCTTAATAAA
Source organism: Chrosomus eos (assembly GCA_036326025.1). NCBI lineage: Eukaryota > Metazoa > Chordata > Actinopteri > Cypriniformes > Leuciscidae > Chrosomus > Chrosomus eos. The sequence goes on from CM070827.1 coordinate 3,461,928, forward strand.
ACCCTACAAAAGTGCTGCCATCCTACAGGTAGCGTCCATATATACAGTATGCATATATTTCTGTAATAATTTGATTTCTGGAAGTCACATCTGTGGTCTCATTAAAGTTTCCTCGGATCATGTCCTCTTCATGTCAAGACGCAGAGGATCTGTCTGTCCTCCTACGCTTTACATTGTTTCTCACACTCAAGAAAATGAGGCCGTTCTGGAAATCACACTTGTGAAGTGAAAGGTGTAATTTGACCTATTATTTACATTAATTTGTGACTTTTCCCAAGTCTGTGAGTTTAGTTGCTTCACACTACCACAGTTATTATCTATTAATGTACTATACAGGGCTACGCAGCTGCTCATTGTTACTTCTCGTGGCATAATTATAATCTGCACACAAAGTAGCAGTTGATAACACTTAATTGGATCTATATAAACATTAACTAGATCTTAATATCAGATATGAAATATCTCTGAATTATACATTTGAATTTAGCGACTAACTTTAAGGCCAAAGCAAGTCAAACACAAAAATATAAAAAGTCTTAATCCATGCAGAATTTCTACAAAACTTTGTCTTGATGTGAATGCATTAAGATGGGGAAACTAATCATAATCCCATGATTTATGGTTTATTCTGTTTGCACACTCATATTTGTTTTGAATGAAATTATTTGATGAATTTTTAAAAGAATGTTTCCAGTAATGCTTTAGGTATTAAGGAATAGTACATTGTTGTGTCAGTAGGCGGCATCAAGTGACCATCTTTATGAGTGAATCATTGAGTGATTCATTCAACCAAATTGTTTGGAAGCATTGATTCATTCAGGAAAGTCAGAGGCCTTGCCTCAAAATGGCACGTTTCATATGCACTTATAGTCTTACAATGAAGTCCACGAGACAGTGTGTCCCTTTTGTCAATGTAGGTTTCAGAAAGGTCAAAGCAACGTCACGAAAGTGCAGTCCCGTAGAAAGACAGTGAGTGTTTAGAGTGCCATTTGGGACAGGGCCAGAAGCGACTTTTATTATGAGTGAGTTGATTCACATTCTTATTCATTAAATCACTGATTCATTCAGTGAGTGTCTTTATCACAGCTTATTAGTCAATGTTAATTCAAAGATACAGGTCTACTTTTTTTGTTAGTTCATGTTAAAAAATGTTAATTATTTTGATATTGCTTATTGTTAAGTGTTACAAAGATTTGGATAGATAAATTAATTGTTTTCCATCCAAATTAACCTAATCTCTTAATTAAACAATGACACCTCTTGGGTGTGAAGGAACCCCTACAGATTTTAAATCTTGCTGTGCTGAAAATGTGTTAGGATACGCCTTTATTCCTTCATTATCACTGTGGCACCTTTCACATCTCCATATATCCTTGTGTGTAGGGATGAGGAATATCTCGGAGAGTATCAGGGATTACTTATGTCTTTAAACGCAAATGTCAACCCTGCAGAGGCTGCACACGTAATGTTGAATCATGCTGATGTTTTCATTCAAGCCCCCTTGCACAAATCTGAAGATATATTGAGCCTTTCCTTTGGGATTTCCAGACCCTAGTTTAAATGTCAAGTGTTCCAGCTGGAGATGGCACACAATGCCTTCAGAGCTGTTGCCTCCTGCTCTCTGTCGTTCCCCTGTATATTTGCCTCTGCTCTTCCACCTTGACTCCGCTCCCTGCCGTCTCAGTGTAAGACAGATGTGTTCCAGCTGCGTGATTGCTTTCATACATACAGCAATTCTCAGTGGTAGAGCTGACACACACACACACACACACACACACACACACACACACACACACACACACACGCACACACCAACAGGTTGCTGTAATATTGTGTGAATGCTCACCAGTTGTTTGGCATGCTTGAAGGGTTTTCTTTTTTTCATCTTCTCTTGTATTGATCTGGTCTCCATATGTAATGACATCCATGCTGCATGGCTTTAATGTCAGACGCTACATGCTTTCTGCACTTCGTTGCTTTTAATTTGCCTCTTTGAGTCAGACATCCCTGTTCTTCCAAAGCCCCGATACATTAATTAAAGGATTTCTGCAACAGTGTAGGCCTACTTCAGGAGTCAGAGCTATGGTAGGGGTTGCAATAAAGTGATAAATAATCACTTACTACCATGAGGAATTATAGCCCAAATATGCTTTTGTTTTGAAGTCAGACCCTCATGTTTATTTTATGAGCTGTTGTGAAGCTAAAATAGTGTGACAGTCACTAGTGTCAAGTTTACCAGTGTAGACATTATCCTGTGAGGTTCCTAGATCTGTCATCACAAAGGGAGACATTGGTGTTATTTTTAGTGAATTCTGGAATTTGGAAATATTAAGCAGGAGTTCAGTTTCAGATAGTATTTGACCCCATTTTTAGTGTTGTTTTGCAAGTAAATGGACATTTGAACAAATGGAAAACCATGTTTATTCATAGTTTGAGTTGGATTTTAACATCTGGCAATTATTAATGAAGTTGAAGCGTCTGATGTGAAATGCAATGAAATCTGCTCTGGTGACCTTTGGAATGTATTTGAAGACACTCACAATTTGTGCATTGGATTATAAGAATTGATCATGAATCTGGCATTGGCAATGTCTTACAGGAGGTTGAATTGAATTGGAATTTCAATTGGAATTGAATTGGGTTAGGGTTGGTATAAACACACTTATGTTTATGCTTTTTAAATTCTGAATCTGCTAGAAGTGGATGACGTGAACGCACTAGTGCGGTTGGTAAGAAGATTTCAGTACTTGAACTTTAAGCCAAGTTCCTAAAGAGCACAGGCTCCATGTAACCATAATGAGGGACACTTAAGCCCTTCATCTGTATTCAGTTTGTGGATTGTCAATAAACCGATGGAGAGAGTGGTCTTCATGGAATCAGGTTTAAGGCAGAGGTGAACTCAAATTGCTGAGGCAGGCTTAGAGATAGGCTGAAGAACAAATTTATGCACAGTGAACCTATATCATCAGATATACTGTATCATTAAAGTATCTTGATTGATTAAAAAAAATCATGAAAGTGAATTCAAGGTAGTTTGGCCACCAGCTGCAAGAGGTTTGCTCGGATGTTTGACATTCCTGTTGAAGGGGAAAAAGCTGACTGTACGCATTTCCGTTTCAATGGACGCATTTAAGGTATAATAAAAAAATGTTTCAGACTGAAATTGGGTCTGTTAGTTCTCTAACATCAACAAACCGTCCTTTCATAGCCTGTCTCGTAATGGACTGAGGGAAGTCCGTGAGGACGAGGTTCATACAGTCTTCAAAGCCTCAGGACTCAATATTTTCCTGCATCGACAAAACTATTATGCCGGGGAACTATTTGGCCGCCTGCATCTAACGGCAGAGTGCAAACGCGCATCCTCTTTGTGCCATCGAATCTTTCATACATTATAGCTTAAATGAGAATACTTTATTCCAATTGTTACGTCCTTAATCATTTTTGGATTTTATTTATTTTCCCTACAGGACTGAGACACACACACACAGGCCGTGTATTGTTCAGAATTAAGAGGCTTTTCACACTCCCCTTGAAGCGGCTCTGGCTTCAGGAAAGGTCGTGTTTGGCGACTATTTAACATGCTTTGGTGTGTGTTCATTTTAACAGTTGATGTAAGACACCAACTCTCCAACCCTGAAGAAATTCACCTAGTGGACTAAACATTTTCACAGAAGCAAGTATAATTAGTAGCAGATCAGATTTGCACCACAATGTAAATGCTAACAATAGCTATGTTTCCGTCCACCGATTTTTATTTGCATTTTGAGATGTCGCAGAAAATAACGCTTGGAAATTGCAAGATGCACATAAACTCAAAAATGTTATCTGTTAAGAATGACGTGCGCATAAACTACGATGGAAACGCATTTAGTGAATAAATCCCTCGATGCGTGAAAAAAGAAAAGAAATCCTCATTGGACTTTGCTTCAATGGAGGCTGTGATTGGATAACTGGACTAACCAGCGGGACCAATCGCATCGCAGCATCTCAAAAGTTGGTTTGGTGTTTCTGAAACGCTAGTCAAAGTCTGTCATCAGAATGATTTTTTTATTTCCCTCAGAAGCATCTCACATGATTGCGTTCCCAAACACCAGATCCGCACGCCACAACACGACAGCGTTTATTGTGTTTCGTCTGACGCTCTGAGACACACTCATTTACGAAGGAGGGAAAAACAGCCACAGTTTACTCCCCGATTGCAATTTTTATTACAGATATTTGACACCAATATCCCAGAAATGTCCTTCTCTTGCATGCATGGGATGGAAATGCTGCTTTATTCACAAATGTTTTATGCAATATTCCAATTTTGCACCAAAGTTTGCATCTTTCAATAGAAACAGCTATAAACTATTTGCATTTTTGACTATTTACTGTTTGAAATAGTGTTAAAAACATTTCTTATATATATATATTTGAAAATACAGTTTATTTCCGCTTATAGAAAGATAGCATCATTTGAAATACTGAAGTCCAGTTAACGGGAAGCAGAGCAGTGCTGCAATAGGACACTTTCATCAGTTCAGCTTTCTGCTTTCCTCCATTTCCTCCAAAGTCACTTTGCACTTGTGCTTCTGGAACATTCCTTGAGTTCCTTCTGAGAGGTGCTGCAGTTCAGCGATAAGCGTTGCTCTCTTTCACATTCATTCTTCGCCATGCTTCCCTGAAGTCCTAAAGTCCTATCAACGCCTCCAGCCAGTGTGTGTGTGACAGGGAAAGTGTGTGTGCTTTATGTATGTGTGTGTTTTCCTCCACAATGTTATTGTTTTTGTGCAATGTGCTTATAACCTTACATCACGCTGTGCTTTCAACATTGTAAAACCCTGAGAGGTTGTGTATATATATTATTTTTTTTTTTTTTTTGCACAAATGTTCATGTTTCACCTTCCCTTACACATTTGGGCTTCTGTTTTGCCTCTAGTAACATCGCAGGCACAATTTAAAGTGCATTTAAAATTAGCACAGACACATACGGCACAGACACGCTCTAAACACATTAATATTGCTGTTTCTCTTAGAAAAAAATTGTTTGGGAAATTGTGAAAGTGACATTTTTGAGATGCACATTGCTGTGTTAGAACATAGTTTGTGTTTTTCAGGAAAGCATCCGTCATAATCCCAGACAATGAGCATTAGCGTTGTTCTGCCTATGTGATTTTACAGCACACAAATGATCAGAATGGAAACAATGAAGGCGGCTCAAGATGCACAGCGTCCTGGCCTGGTTTTTTAAACGTGCTCTTCCAGGCTCCGTCGCTGTTGGCTCACCATCAAAGTGAGCTGGGAAACAAGGCTAGCCAGCTGGGAAATGACACATCAGCACAAACAGAGCCAATCAACATTAGCCCAGGCTCACCCCGAGAACAATAATGCGAGGGCCGGGAGAGTATTTACCGGCGCTGTGTTGAGCTCCACGGGGTGCGTGATCCTTACTTACCCTCCAACCTGTTTTAGACATTAGACCACTGTGGCCTTCATTAGAGCACAGGGCTGTTTTCATCATCATCATCATCATCATCAGCCTTCAGTGAGGCATCTCCGGAGGTGTAATGAACACCTGCTCGTGCGAACACCGTTAATGTGTCGGCCGCTGAGCGGGGAATTAAACGATAGTAATGTGGTACTTCATTAAGTTTTTCTAACATGTTCAATGCTTATACAGTGAAATGATGTGTCAAGTCATCTTTATTTATACAAAGTTACTTATAGTTAGTAGAGGGGTGTCACGTTTTGGTCTTGTCTTTGTTTTGGTTTTGTTCATGTCATGTTTCCTTGTCTGTCATGTGATCCCTTGTAAGTCATGTGATCCTGCCATGTGTTCCCTTGTCTGATGTGTCATGTTGTCATTGTTTCATTGTTCACAGGTGTCCCTTGTCTAGTATTACCGGTAGTCTTGTGTGTATTTAAGCCCTCATGTTTGCCACGTGTCTTTGTCTAGTATTGTTTCACTGTAGCACTGATGAAGCGTCACGTCCACGTCTATGCTTTTGTTCTGAGTTTTCGTGCCTTGTTTTATGTTTTATCTTCTGTTTAAATAAACTGCACTTGCACTGTAAAAAATTATTTTCATGATTTGTTATCACAACTTTTTATATTTTGTCAAATCAACTTAGATAATTATGTAGTTCAGATAACATAATATTTTGAGTTTCTATTTATTAAACCAATCTCCTTTGTTGTATTAACTCAAAGTTTTAATTTCAATTAACTAAATAAATTCTAACAACCAGTACCTATACTTTTTTAAGTTAATCCAACTCTTTTTTTACAGTGTGGGTTCTATTCGAACTTGCCTCCAGTGGATCCCTATTACAAGGGAATGTTGTGGAGCATTAAAATAAAGTGTTTGCAGATATTAAACAGAATCTACTAATAATTACACTAGTTGACATTTAAGTTATGGTTAGTAGAATGTCTAAAGTGGACTATCAAAATAAAGTGTTAAGTTTCAGTGTCAGTGCAGTCAAATTGAATGGCCAATACTTTAATTAACTAGTAAAAAGGAGAATCCCCCAGTTTCACATCTAGTCCCAGACTAAAAAATACCATATTTCAGCTGTTATAACTGAAAGCAACTTTATAAATATTTTAAAATGTGTCAGTGCCAGTGTTTTGTCTCACCAAGATGCACACCAGTAATGTTTTTCTTTTCTAAGGCACGTTTATAAAAGCTACTTACATGCCTAATTGAACTAAGGCCTAATCCTGGCTTAATCTAAGCCCTGTCTGTGAAACTGGGCCAATGTAATATATTGGTATTCAGCGACTGGATTGGTGCGGTTGTTTGAATTATGCAGGTTTGGTGCAACTGTTGTGAATTGACCCAGCATGTGGTGTTGTGTGTGTGTGTGTGTGTGTGTGTGTGTGTGTGTGTGTGTGTGTGTGTGTGTGTGTGTGTGTGTGTGTGTGTTGTGTGTGTGTGTGTGTTGTGTGTGTTGTGTGTGTGTGTGTGTGTGTGTGTGTGTGTGTGTGTGTGTGTGTGTGTGTGTGTGTGTGTGTGTGTGTGTGTGTGTGTGTGTGTGTGTGTGTGTGTGTGTGTGTGTGTGTGTGTGTGTGTGTGTGTGTGTGTGTGTGTGTGTGTGTGTGTGTGTGTGTGTGTGTGTGTGTGTATCGCTCTCCATGGTGCTGAACATCACTTGCGTCTTTAGCTCAGGCTTATTTATGAACAGAAGGAAATACCGTGCCTGCATTGCCTCAAACATTCGTGTGTATGTGTGTGTGTTTTCTAATATAGTATAAAACGAGAAGCACGATTGGGTCTGTATCTGTTCTGCTCTGTCAGCAGGAGCACTAGCACTAAAATTAACTCCTGTAGATAAAAGACCAGCCGCGGTGTTTGGCAAGCGGTATAACGACTTATTTCACTCCAACTTTGTTATGTTGTATAACTAGAACCTACCAAACTCATATTTTTCATTGTTAGGATGACAAGAGCAATGCATTTCATTTTTGTCACGTTTTGATGTGTTTAGTTATCCTTTGTGATCCTGTTTTCCCCTGTCTTGTGTGGTTTTTGGTTTAGTCCTGTTAAGTTTTCCCGCTCCTCGTTTGTGTTCAGTCTTATCACCTGTGTTCAGTTAATTATTCAATCATTCCTTGTATATTTAAGCCCTGTGTTTTCTCCCAGTGTTTGTCGATCGTCGTCCATGTGTGGTTGTGTGTTTCTGATTTCCTGGAGTTTTGTGCCTGTTTAAGTTTGGAAAGTTTTCATTTTGTTATTAAAACATTTATATTGAAGCTTTCGTGTCCTCGTCTTCAGCACCTGCACAAACCCTGACAGAACGATCGACCAGAACAAAAAATGGAGAGCTGGAAGCAGGCCTTCGTAGGAACCCGGAGGGCCATATTTCGTGGGACCCGTGGAGGTCGTAGTAGGGGATGTGACCGAGTTCTGGTGGTCCCGAGTCCAGTATGGCCTGAGCCCATTGCATGCACGCCAGAGCCTGACCCGTTTGACGACCTTCCAGAGCTTCTTCCCCCAGAGCCTTCACAGCTGGTCCCGTCCAGCCCAATCAAGCCTTCACCGCTGGTCCCGTCCAGCCCCGAGTTTCCTGATATGCTGGTCCCGTCCAGCCCCGAGTTTCCTGATATGCTGGTCCCGTCCAGCCCCGAGTTTCCTGATATGCTGGTCCCGTCCAGCCCCGAGTTTCCTGATATGCTGGTCCAATCCAGCACGGAGCCCGTTGACCCAGAGCCAGAGCCAGAGCCCGTTGACCCAGCGCCAGAGCCAGAGCCCGTTGACCCAGCGCCAGAGCCAGAGCCCGTTGACCCAGAGCCAGAGCCCGTTGACCCAGAGCCAGAGCCCGTTGACCCAGAGCCAGAGCCCGTTGACCCAGAGCCAGAGCCCGTTGACCCAGAGCCAGAGCCCGTTGACCCAGAGCCAGAGCCCGTTGACCCAGAGCCAGAGCCCGTTGACCCAGAGCCAGAGCCCGTTGACCCAGAGCCAGAGCCCGTTGACCCAGCGCCAGAGCCAGAGCCCGTTGACCCAGAGCCCGTTGACCCAGAGCCGGAGCCAGAGCCCGTTGACCCAGCGCCAGAGCCAGAGCCCGTTGACCCAGCGCCAGACCCAGAGCCCGTTGACCCAGACCCAGAGCCCGTTGACCCAGACCCAGAGCCCGTTGACCCAGAACCCGTTGACCCAGCGCCCGTTGATGTCAAGTCAGTTCACGATCATGAGCCTGTCCTCCCCAAGAAAATTTTGGGGGGGCGCCATACGCCTTCACCGTGGCCGGCCAAAGATCCACGGAGGCCCGAAAAGATAACACCGCCATGGCCACCTGAAGGGTCTGCACCGCCATGGCCACCTGAAGGGTCTGCACCGCCATGGCCACCTGAAGGGTCTGCACCGCCATGGCCACCTGAAGGGTCTGCACCGCCATGGCCACCTGAAGGGTCTGCACCGCCATGGCCACCTGAAGGGTCTGCACCGCCATGGCCACCTGAAGGGTCTGCACCGCCATGGCCACCTGAAGGGTCTTCACCGCCCTGGCCACCTGAAGGGTCTGCACCGCCATGGCCACCTGAAGGGTCTGCACCGCCATGGCCACCTGAAGGGTCTTCACCACCACGGCCACCTGAAGGGTCTTCACCGCCGTGGCCACCTGAAGAGCCTGCACCGCCTTGGACGCCCGAGGGTCCCACAGCTCCGC
>CM070827.1:3476076-3606076 GCA_036326025.1 Chrosomus eos
TATAAAAACGGACTTTGTTGAGGAAATAAGTACGTTACTGTAACCTTACTGTAGGTATATCACACTATATTGAATGATTTATTTTTCATAAGCAGGGTGTGAGATTAACTTTTTGTATAATATTTTTTGCAATTTTTATTTTGTTAAAATCCAAGTCAATTTGTGTGAAAAAAACTGAACAAATGTGCAAAGAATAAATTTTTTATTTGAGTGCTCTTTTAAAGAAAGAGCAAAAGAAAGAAAGAATAGTTCTCTATAATTTTTCACTCAGTGACTTTTGACCGCTATTCATTATGATTGAACCATTTATTCAGGAACAAAAACATATAACAATGATCATAAAGTATGCCTTTCTCTGACATGAGCAGAGTGAAAGAATCAAATTTAAGACATTCAGAGCGCATAATAAAGAAAAATCTCAGTCTCAGTGGACAATTCGCCATCAGAAGCTGTGCTGGGAAGCCAAAAGTTTTTGTTTTTTTTTGTCTTTTATTGTCGTAACTCAAGGCCCAAGACAAATTTCTCAGCTCCACCGATTGAGTTTTTTTCAGCACTCTCATTTGCATGGCACATGCCCCATGTTGCCCTTTATCCGTGTTATTTTTCTTTTGTTTTAGTCGAGGTGGAGTGCACAGAGAAGAAGAGAGGGAGAGAGAGAGAGAGAGGCGTAGGCAGCCCGAGTGAAGGCACTGGCCCCAGGGCAAGCAATGCAATGCAAAGCAAACAAGCTTAACAAGTGAAAGTGCAGCTGAGGCCCAGCACTGCACCTCTCTCCCACTCTCCCCAGCAGAGATTTATGTGCTGTGACACCACATCATATTACTGACCTGGATTCACACTCCCAGCTGTTGTGACTGTTTTAACACCTTTCCTTTCATTAGTAACCGCTGTGAGCGCACTCGTGGATCATTCCAGCTCTGCTGTGGATCCCTGCCCTGATTTCTGTGTTTTTCTTAGGACACTGTATCTGATCCACAATCACGATCAATCACATTAAACATGAAATATCTTCAGATTGGCTGAGATTGCACCTGGTGTTAAGGCCCGAAACAGACAGTACTTCAAGGGATCGTTCACCAAAAAACTATAATTGTCTTGTTGTTTCAAATATGTATGACATTCTTTCTTCTGTGGAACACAAAAGAAGATATTTTGAAAAATGTGCACGGTAAAAATCGCTGTTCCTAAAATGTTTAAAAAATGTCAGAAGTTTTGTTGGCAACACTTTACAATAAGGTTCATTAGTAAACATTAGTTAATTAGTTAACATCAAAGGGACTATATGCAACTTTTTCCCCAAAATAAACGTAAAAATAGCCTTTTTATTTACCATTTATGACTCAAACATCTCCTGTTGAGCATACTGACACCTTGTCCGCTCACAGTGGGTGCACCTATAAGCCTGTATCCTATTTTTCTTTTGTCGGGTCGGATTTTTCCCGCGCTGTTTGCGGATGTGACGTCAAGCGCGTTCATGTTAAACGTTTCAGATCACTCTGCCACTCTAGCCTACACTCGCAAACTTATCTCAAACAATATATGTTTTTGAATGTTCTTCCTCTGTAAACGTAATGTTGACCTCCTTGCAGGCAGCAGATGACTTGTGAAGTGTGCACGCACATACGAGCGCTGCGAGCAGTGTTGCCAGGTCCGTATTGCCTGCACTGTTTCCGCGGGTTGTTTGTGTAGTGCACGGGTTGACGCGATTGTTTTACTCACTGGGAACATGATTGTTATCGGGGAAACACCGGGGGACGCTATTTGACTATTTTTGGCCGTGATTGGGTTAGTTTTGATGAGCAATTGGGCTGGTTTTGTTGTGCAGATCTGGCAACCCTGGCTGCGAGAGCGAGCAGAAAGGAAGAGCAGTTCTGTTTTTTGGCCACAGGTGTCAGTCGCGAGTTTAAATTTCAGAAAAACGCATATAGGCCCTTTAACTGCACTTATACAGCATTTGTTAATCTTTGTTAATTATAATTTCAACATTTAGAATACTTTATTAAACATTAGTTAATGCACCGTGAAGTAACTGTGATGAATCAAAACTTAAACTTGCCCATAAATCTACTGGTGTAATGGTGTACCCTGCAGAAAGATGAATCAACAAATTAAACTTGTCTTCTTGTCCTGTGTTATGATTTCCAAGACACAATGACACACAAAATTGAGCTTGTGTGGCTAAAGGTCTTTGTGTAAGATACTCAGAATTGTTACGAGCCTGAATCGGTTTTCTCTCTGGCTTCCTGTGTTCTGTCTTACGGATGTTTTGTCGTTATGGATATTCTGTCATTATGGATGTTCTGTCATACGGATGGCCTCTGCAGGTGCTAAACAGTGCGTGAGTGTGACGCCGCCGAGATCAGGGCGGATAAACACTTTTAAAGTGAGCATAGAAATGAAAACGGGGAGATAAGATGCCAGCAGGTTTATTATCCCACAGGAAAGCAGAGGAGGACTGAGAGAACGAGTTAATATTTTTATTAGCATGTGCAATTTGCAGCTGTTTTGCATGGGCGTTATTTGCATCTCTGTAAAATCCACAGTGGTGATCGGTTTCCACTTTTGTGTGTGCATGAGGTTTATTACTCGAGCGCACATGCATTTGAACTGCGTTTACCTGCATGCGGTTGTTCTTGTTTGCATTCTTGAGAAATCCATAATTTGATTTGCCTCTTGGCGAGAACCCTAGTGTTCGTGGCGATTGTGCTGGGTCGAAGACAGAATCTTTCTGAATAACAGACAAGCTCTAATTTGCTGTTGCTGACACACCCCGCGTCTGTCACGCTTCTGCAGACTAAAACTTCCTCACAATTACACAATGACAAACCCGTTGTGACAGCAGACGGACGGCCTTGCTGAGATCTGTGTGTGACCCGAGGGCTGAAGTGTCGTGACCTGCTGTTTGATGCTCTTTTACACCACACATCCATACAGGGCTGCTGGAGGCTCTGCTCATCTTTCTGCAGTTTGTACTTTAATGCTCATTAGATACAGTTTCTGAGGGCTTAATATTAAATCTATAGTGTTATGTTTCAATATGATTAAAAATGGATTATTACAAGATTATCCCAACATTATATCATATGGATCAGGATTAGTGAAGTTTTGCATTTTCAGATGTATCAATTGATTTGAAGTTAGTTAGCATGGATTTATAGGGTTTTTGTTTATTTATCAGTTTATTGTATTTTGCATTTTAAAAATTAGATTTTTTTCTCATTTTGGACATGTATATTTCTGTTTAGTTTGTTTTTTTAATTTAAGAATAGTTAAAGAATAAAGCTGAGCGCTAAATATGATATTGCATTATGTTATAACACATACATAATTGAATTGATAAATGAATCAAAAATAAGTGAATTCATTCAACTGAAAGCCTTTCATTGGCTGCAAGAGGCACAGAAGAGTCTTGTCTTGTAACACATTAAATGTATTTAAATGTGTTAAGCAGGAATCTCAATGCATCTGTTGATTCTCCAGCAGAAGCCGACAGAAGATTGTCATGACAGTGACGGAACTTTATTTACCCAATCAGAGCCCAGGGGCATCTGTGTATTACTGTGTGTAATATGTCAACATTCTCAATATGAATTACTCTTCTTTATACTTGAAAATATATTAGTGTGTGTGTGTGTGTGTGTGTGTGTGTGTGTGTGTGTGTGTGTGTGTGTGTGTGTGTGTGTGTGTGTGCGTGTGCGTGCGCGTGTGCGTGTGTGTCTATCCTGGTGGGGTCTCAAACCTGAATGCACACACACACATGGGGACTCGTGCCACTGTGGGAACCTAAATTGAGGTCTCCATGGGTCCAAAAGCTTATAAATCATGCAAAATGAGTTTTTTTATGTAAAAATGCAAAAAGGTATATGTGATGTTGGGTAGGTTTAGGGTTAGGGTTAGTGTAAGGGCATAGAATATACAGTCTGTACAGTATAACAACCATTATGCCTAAGGAGAGTCCTCACAAAGATAGCAAACCAGACAGTGTGTGTGTGTGTGTGTTTGTGTGTGTGTGTGTGTGTGTGTGTGTGTGTGTGTGTGCGTGTGTGTGTGTGTGTGTGTGTGTGTGTGTGTGTGTGTGTGTGTGTGTGTGTGTGTGTGTGTGTGTGTGTGTGTGTGTGTGTGTGTGTGTGTGTGTGTGTGTGTGTGTGTGTGTGTGTGTGTGTGTACAGCTATATACTTATACTGTGAAAGTTGACATATACTACACACAATAACAGACATAATATTTAGGGGTGAGTTCAGGTTGATTGGGTCACTTTTAACAATATAAATTGTGCTTTATACATACTGTATTTTTGCTCTTCATAGCTGCCTTTATATTTCCCCAAAAGGGAATCATCCACTGACATTGAAAAAGAGCATTTAGTTTGATTGTGTATTATTTGTATTTGAGTTAAACCACTGTTTTTGTTTTTCATATTTACTTTTGCATTCATTATTTTCATTTCACAAAAATGCTCAGCACTTTTTGTTTTAGTTTTAGCATGCAATAATTGCTATTGCATTTGGTGCAGCGATTGCCACAGGTTTAACTGTTAGCTTGTGTGTTTCTCAGGATGTCACAGGCGTCCTCTCATGACTCTTTACTCAGGCTCACTGCAACAGCTGATTTCTTTACATCTGCTCGAGTGGATCTGTTGCTTTGGGCACTGTGTCTTCTTCATATTCTCTCTTTCAGTCTGTCTCTCACACATTCTCTGTCTCCCCATGTAAGCTTTTAAGTAATAACACACACAAAAAAATCATCCAAATTATCCATGAGAGTCTCAAATCCCAGCTTGTCCTTGTTTGTCAACCAGGAGGATCTGAACAGATTTTCAACGATAGAACAAAACACAGTCAGCAAAGGCATTTCCGCCCAAAAAAAACGATGCTTGGTTTTGGGGGTTGATTGCAACACTTCCGCATTTTCTCCAAAGTCTTGCTGTCATTTACAGTTTTTTTCAATTGCTAACAAGCGCTTACCCATACTTCAGATACTTTTTCTAAACTCTTAACACAGACTCACACATATAAAACACAATTGGCCAAATGGATAATTTTCTTCTCAAAAACACATTTTGTTAAATATATACTAACTCTTCATTTCAAAACAGAACACATCTTTCTCTGCACACACTAACTTTACCAAAACACTGGAAATCTGACTCAAAATGAAATTATTCTGTCAAAGAATAACACTTGTTTTCACTTCACAAAGTACATGCAGTCAATCAAAGTACACCAGGTTTCAAAATACTGGCTATTGTTGACATTACAAAAACTGCATAGACTTTTATGTTTCGGTTTTATAGGTATTTGCATGCAAAACATGCAATCCACGGTTTTTACACTAAATTTCTTGGTTGGGAATTGTATGTCCACATGTACAGTAATGTTCACATTCAAAAGCAATCTTTTAAAGCAAAAGCAATCTCACCTCCTTTACTGTTTACTACAGGAGGTGCAGTAGAAACTCGGTATGATAGAACAGAATTTTTTTACAGTATTGCTTACAATGGTATGATAGAACAGAATTTTTTTACAGTATTGCTTACAATGAACAAAATATCCATGAAACACACAAGAGCATTCTGAACAAAAAAAACAACAGCAAAAAGCCCAGATAAAAAGGGGGGGGAACTAAAAAAAGCACAAAATTACTGTATCTAATCTCTGTGATTTTCAGGGTTAGGCCACATGTTTTCATCAACATCACATCTGGTATTATCCAAGGCGATGCACCTGGGATAAAACCGCTTGGTATTGCACCTCACTACACCTCTCACTGCACCTCTCACTGCACCTCTCACTGCACCTCTCACTGCATCTCTCACTGCTCCTGCATCTCTCACTGCATCTCTCACTGCATCTCTCACTGCATCTCTCACTGCTCCTGCATCTCTCACTGCATCTCTCACTGCTCCTGCATCTCTCACTGCATCTCTCACTGCATCTCTCACTGCTCCTGCATCTCTTACTGCATCTCTCACTGCATCTCTCACTGCATCTCTCACTGCATCTCTCACTGCATCTCTCACTGCTCCTGCATCTCTCACTGCATCTCTCACTGCTCCTGCATCTCTCACTGCATCTCTCACTGCATCTCTCACTGCTCCTGCATCTCTTACTGCATCTCTCACTGCTCCTGCATCTCTCACTGCATCTCTCACTGCATCTCTCACTGCATCTCTCACTGCATCTCTCACTGCATCTCTCACTGCACCTCTCACTGCATCTCTCACTGCTCCTGCATCTCTCACTGCTCCTGCATCTCTCACTGCATCTCTCACTGCATCTCTCACTGCTCCTGCATCTCTCACTGCTCCTGCATCTCTCACTGCTCCTGCATCTCTCACTGCATCTCTCACTGCATCTCTCACTGCATCTCTCACTGCTCCTGCATCTCTCACTGCATCTCTCACTGCATCTCTCACTGCTCCTGCATCTCTTACTGCATCTCTCACTGCTCCTGCATCTCTTACTGCATCTCTCACTGCATCTCTCACTGCATCTCTCACTGCATCTCTCACTGCATCTCTCACTGCTCCTGCATCTCTCACTGCTCCTGCATCTCTCACTGCTCCTGCATCTCTCACTGCTCCTGCATCTCTCACTGCTCCTGCATCTCTCACTGCTCCTGCATCTCTCACTGCTCCTGCATCTCTCACTGCTCCTGCATCTCTCACTGCATCTCTCACTGCTCCTGCATCTCTCACTGCTCCTGCATCTCTCACTGCTCCTGCATCTCTCACTGCATCTCTCACTGCATCTCTCACTGCATCTCTCACTGCTCCTGCATCTCTCACTGCATCTCTCACTGCTCCTGCATCTCTCACTCCATCTCTCACTGCATCTCTCACTGCTCCTGCATCTCTCACTGCTCCTGCATCTCTCACTGCTCCTGCATCTCTCACTCCATCTCTCACTGCATCTCTCACTGCTCCTGCATCTCTCACTGCTCCTGCATCTCTCACTGCTCCTGCATCTCTCACTGCATCTCTCACTGCTCCTGCATCTCTCACTGCTCCTGCATCTCTCACTGCTCCTGCATCTCTCACTGCATCTCTCACTGCATCTCTCACTGCTCCTCGTCTCTCACTGCTCCTGCATCTCTCACTGCATCTCTCACTGGGCCTGCTCTTCTCCCTGGACCCCTTGCTCTTATTCTTCCTTGTCCATACATTACAGTGTTTGTCTTTTTCTGTTTCTGTTTCCAAAAACATCGCTCCTCAAAGTCCTCCTTTTACTGTATAAGTGTCAATGTAATAGAAAAAATAACCCCTGCCACTGAGACTGAGCCAGATTGGAATCAGTTGTGGTTGGCCCAGTTTACCCAACATAAATCAGCTGTGTCAATAATTCAATTGTTTGTTTATATTCAGCTGAAATATATAAATATATTGTTTTTGAACTGATATCATTGCAGAACAAGAAGTTTTTATACTGTATCTAAGGTTTGGAATATTGTTTTTGCTATTGTGGGATGGTGTGTGTTAACATTTGTAAATACTACAAAAACAATCCATTATTTTGTTGGGAGGTATAGCTTGTCTGTTAAGAAAATGTAAGCATTGTGGAAATGTGTTCACTGACTGCATATTGTGTGAAAACGACATGAAATGTGTGAATGGTATGGTCACAAAAGACCGATGCTGTGCTAACTGTGTTTAGAGTTTTGAAAATGTGTCAACTGATTGGACAAATGCTTGTTAGCGAATGAAAAAAACTGTAATCTTGATAAGCTTTGGATCTGGAGTAGAAAGCGTTTTGCCACATTACAGGACTCACAATAGAGCGTTACGTCTGGAGGCAGGATCGTTTCCTCTAGTTTCATCATGCCTTCTCTTATGAGCATTGCCGTGGATCTCTACGGTCCACTAAATCCCCACGTTTTATGGCTGAACATGGCAGAGCTGACAGCCAAGCACTTCTACTTTCATTACAATTCTAACAAAAAAAATCACTTCCAATTAATCCTTTTGGTTAATTAACTGGTAAAGCATATTTCAGAAGCCCAGGAGGGACGTTTGCGAATGCTGCGAAAGACCCGGCGTTTTGATTGTCGAGTAATACAGTGTTAACGGCAGATGATCCTATTTCTCATTGAGCGGTGATGTTTCCAATTACTCTCTCTATTAGTGTTGTTTTAATTGTGTAATTATAAACTCTATCCTGCTCAGAGTGAATATTAATATGGCTTAAATCCCCCTTCACTGAATAAAAAGGTCTTTCTCAATATTCTTGTCTTGTTTTCCATGTCTCAACATTCTTAAATCAAAATATATTAACTTGAGAAGCGAAATTATTTAAGATATTTTAAAGTCTTGTTTTCTGAAAAATGAAGCATTTATACTTAAAACAAGACAAAATATTTGGCAATGGAGTAAGAAAAATAATCCCAATTTAAAGGGAAAACAAGAGTACTTTTCTGACCTCATTGTCAGATTATTTTTTATATTTTAAATGCCGGCATCACTGAATTTTGATCAAGACAAGACTTCTTATCTATCTCTGTAAAATCATTTTGCTTCTCAAGTAAATGTGTCTTGATTTAAGAATGTTTAGATATTTGTTCTGGAAAACAAGACAAGAATAGCGAGGAAGAAAATGATTTTTGTGCTGTGTTTGTCGTTTGAGATGTGAGCGCGCATGGCTACAAATGACTTTGGGGAACTAAGCGCTGGGCTTCATCAGACAAGCATGTTGGATCATCGATCGGCACATCCTGAAAGGGTCCGGCCTGCCCTTTCTAAGGCTTATCAGAGGCAATCTGCCAGGCTGTTATATCACTTTTTTGAGAAGAAAGCTCTTAAGACCTCGCTAAAGCTTTGGGACGGAGCATAATTATTCATGAAGGAGCTCATGCAGCCGATTGAGCCGAGGTCCCCAAATGCCCAGGCTAATTTCCACTCCATCCGACAGTTGTGCTTCTGCGTGGAAACCACTAGGGGTGCCAGAAGGACTCTAGATGTTGGCAGAGACATGATTACCACACTCAGATGAGAAGAAAGTGGAGAAGAGGGTTTTTTTTTTTAATCAAATAGAGCATTTTCCCCTTTGTCCTCCCCCGTTCATCCTCAATCTGAAGTGCAGAAGTGAAACTTTATGTCCAGCTAAGATTTCTCTTTCGCTATAGTAGACTCTGTTTAAAGGTGGGAAGACAGGAACGGAGGAGAGGCTTTGATGCATCTTTAATTGACATCGTGACTTCAGTGCAATGCTAAAACAGCTCAAAAGAAAGGAGAATGGGTTCAGCTAAACACCTGTCTTTGATCAGCAGTCTTGTGAAAGAGACAGAGTAAAGAATAACTGCGTTTAATATGCAGAGCCTCATGAGAGATGGGAACATCTGAGTCTTCAGAACTAAAGCTTGTAGTTGTAGTTCAGGTGTACTTCTCTGAATATGAAAGTTTTTGTTTCACAACGGACTCTTTTCACAGACTTTCTACGGGTATCAACTTTGCAAGCTATACTTTTCATTTTACCACAGTCTTTTGTAGTAAATTACAAAAAAATTGACTAACGGTGCTGCGAGAGTGTTTCTAACACAACGGCTGAGGGAGTGACGGCTAATTTCACGTTCTCTCTTCTGACGGTTGTAATCAATCTCTCTATATTTCTTCCCTCTTATGAAAGGTTATGGAAATTCTGTCAAGGATTTTTTCTTTTGCTGTTGGATTAAATGAGAACACAACAATTATAATTGCTGTTGTCTTCCATTCATCGCTATAGAAGTTTACCCAACTTGATTACTCCCGCTTCTGAGAAACCTGGAAATATGAAAATATTACCTGGAACTTTTATTATGTGTTTTTCAGCAAATGAACGGTGAAAAGTGGCGCTTAACTTGATCTATGTCACACGATCCTTCAGAAATCTTTTTGAATTTTTTTTTGTACTGCTTAATATTTTTATGGTTTTTTTTCTTCAGGATTCCTTAAAGAATAAATAGAAATTCCAACGTACATAATTTATGTGAGATAGAAATGTAACATTTGTCAATTTAAAGCATCTTTGCAGAATAAAAGTATTAATTTCAGTATAAAAATACTGATTATTGAATGGTATTGTATGTACAGTATGTGCATAAAAACTGGCTCCTCAGTCCATTACACAACGCGAGACTGTAGCTGGTTTGTAAAGTGTGTCTCTCAGTAGACAAAGAACAAAAATGAGCAAGCACTGCACAAATAGCTTTAAAACAAATTCATGGCTGAACAAACAAAAAATGCATACTTTACAAAATTAAAAAAAACAGACAAGACAACAAGCCGCCAGACCTAAACAAAGCAGAAATCGGGGAGAGGTGTGCAAAAAAACCCTGGACCACGACAGCAGGGACAGAGATGCTATCTGAGCTTCTCCTCCCACATTTGACACACATAAATGATGCTTCCGGCTCAATCGGAGCTCATCCAAGTTACATTCTGCATCAATGCTGGGAAACAGCAAGGAGATGAATATGAAAGACTCTGGCAATCTCCATGCATTTCATGAGTAAGGATGCGAGATAGCATCTGCGTTCGGTGGGACAGGTTTAGCCCATCTTTTATATCTCAATCAGTGTGGAACCTGATAGAGATGTTGAACTTGACACAATCAGATGTAAATCTGTAACAATATGTAACATGTTTGAGAATCATTACAAGAACCAGAACAGGGGAAGCATTTGGAAGTAAAGTAGTTTCATTTCCCGCCTTGTCGATTTCAATAATCTATTTAAAACCAAGTCAATGTGAGTGAAAGTTCCTTGTGTAATACCGTAGTTGGACTTTATGCCACACACACTGAATGTCCGAGTCAGTTGTCTTACACCTTGATGTTCTCGTTGAAACGTTTGCAAATGCTTGAAGGCACACCATGGAGGAGTTTTATGTAATTTTGCAATTGAAATTAATTATTGAGCCAGTACATGACAAAATTAGTTTGCTTTTGCCTTACCTCGAGTCACTAAAGTAAGCCTACGGGAATGATTTTTATTCAGAGCTGTCAGGTTTGATTTGGTAGGAAATTTATTCCAGGCTTCTGAATCAGATTCATATGTGGAGAAGAACATGAAAATATCTCTCCTCTTGTAACTTGCAATTAGTGTCATTTTAGTATTCATTTTCATTTAATATTAGTTAAAGTTAACTAATGTGATTAGTTAATGTGTGTTTTTGTCATTTATATTAGCTTTTTTTAATCTGTCTATATAGTTTTTATTCTTTTTATTTTAGTTTTATTTCTTATAAAACTAGCACATCAGGTTTTGGGAAATAGATAGAATAATTATAAGTTTTTTATATATTTTTGTTGAAGTTATATATACCTTAAAACTCATATTTGATCACCAAAATGACATATTTCAATGTTTTTTTCTTGAAAAACATTTCTTTATGCCTTAAAATAGCTTTTTACAACTCTACACCCATGCCGCATTTAGTATTCGCGGTTTTATGAATATGCAAATGAGCCCCGCCTCCACTCACTCACTCAGCTCAGAGATCCACTCGTTGACGATCACACGTTGATCTGATTGGTTACAAGGTAGTTTGTTTTTGAGACTGTCTTTGGTTCAACATTTTGTTTTAAAGCATATTAAAACCACCAGACATATAAACAACATTAAAAGCTTGATTTTCACCACAGAGGGACTTTATAAATACCCTGCTTGTTGTATGTTTCATCCACTGATACACACACACAGACACACACACACACACACACACACTATAATAATTCATTACATTTATATAGCACTTTTCTCGGCACTCAAAGCGCTTTACATGTAAGAAACTAATAAGAATAAGTATATAACTAATAAGATAAATAAGAAACATCATGTTTTAATGAGTACCAAAGGTCTAAAATGTAGTTTTATTTTCAGACATTTCTACACAATATGAGTATTATCTCCACTGAAGAACATTCTGTTATCGGAATGTAATCATGAATGTCTAGAACCAAAAAATGATAATGAATAATTACCACAACGCAATTGCTTAGTGTTTAGTAAAACTGTTTGAGGATTCGAGTGTTGGGATTGGCAGCTACTTCACAAGCTCTAATTAAACAAATAGTTCTTTATTTCAGGCCTTTAGACGCGGCCCAGATCCATGTTCATCCTTTACACAAAATACATCTGCATAATTGTGCTCCTTTTTGTAATAGCAGCCCATCAACTCTAGCCAAAAATTGGGATCCAGTCTTTTTCTCTCTCTTGTTTTGTTGATTTATAATGCTTAATGCTTCCGTTTTCTCGCTTTAGATCTCTTTTATGTCCTTTTGAAGATCACTGAAACAAACGTACATGGCACACTGTTAAAGTCATTATGACATGAAACAGAATGTCACGCTTGGAGATATGGAGTCACGGCGATTTAACCGGCCTTGGGTTGTTTTCTGATCTGTCTTGCTGGGAGATAAGACTGGATTTCGTGACACTTACTGCACAACCATAACAACTTGTATGTGTGTCTGCTTGCAGTCTGTGTTTCTCCGTATGTATATGTTTACTCGTGTCTAAACATGCTGTTTCCATGCCAAGCTAACATCTACACACACAACTTTCAGAAGCAATCAAGCAAATCATCTTTGTTCAGTTCAGTTAAGCTCAAATAACAGCGTTTGGGACATATTGTTGACTATCACAAATAATTATTTTGTCTTGTCTCGTTTTCTTAACAGATTTTCTTAATCACTTTGTCTTTTTGTAAACAGTTCTCTAAACTGTACTGTAAGTGCATGTCACTGTTTTGTGGGAAGTCACCATAAATATTGCATGTCTGCAAAATGTAGTAAAAATATTTAATTCATGCTTTAAAACCTAGTTATTGGGTCTGTAAATTGGCCAATACCACAAAAATAAAAATAAAATAATAATAATTATATAAAAATATATATATTTATTTTTTTATTTTTTGTCATTGCGTGAGTCGTACTGGTCAAAACATGTCACTTATTGATGATGTAAAATGTCAGACGATGAGTCTTCTTGCTTGTGTCCGTAAAGGACTAATATACTGTAAATCATGTGCACCAGGCTTTAGTCAATGTAAAAAGCATTTATTGACTACACCATAAATATGATTCTCTCTTGTTTTTGCATGTGTTCATAATGTCTTTGTCTAACAGTCTGGCCAAAAATTATGTCTGCACGATTTGGCATGTTTCATTGCGTTATCACAAAAAAAACAACTGACTCGAGACACAACTACGCAATATGCTTACAAAATCTTTAAAAAATATTTGAATAAAGGCTGAATATGTACATGTTTCTCGGCAGCACATCATTTTTTTAATGTATGTCTGCCAAACGAATAGATCATTTTGCATGTGATAGCTCATTGAAGAAGTTTTAAAAGTTACTCTAAAAACTGCTGGGTTTGTTCAAGCCAACTTTGGGTCAAATATGGACAAACCCAGCCATTGGGTTAGATTTTTACATTACATTTTTAACCCAACGTTTGGGTTTGTCCATATTTGACCCAAAGTCGGGTTAAACCAACCCAGCATTTTTTAGTGTATGAAGAGTATTATCTTTTTTCCCACACTGCAAGTGAGTATTTTAACATTTACAGATTCACTAGTGCCTCATTGTAACCACGAAAGGAGGGTCAATATTGTGATAATTAACATTATGCCACAATTGCAATCAATGAAACTTAACTTATAGGATCCGGAATATTCCGTTATGGAACCTGGAATATTCCGTCAACAATGTCATGTCATTTCCAGCTGCTTTTAACGGGAAGTGAGCTAAACACACAGATGCCTGTCACACGCAGTGCTTTACTTTCACTCAATTTAACAAAGGCTTTTCTCCTTGTGAGACTGTTGACTTTGATGCCACTGGCTCAGTAGATGTCCCTGTGTAATGAAAGCAGTTAAGGCTTAATTTCATGCTAAATAATGACTGCTCATATGCACTACTTATTCTGTGCCTTCAGGAGAACATTGCTATGATGAGTTTGCAGTATATATATATTTGTGACCCTGAATCACAAAATCAGTCGGGTATATTTGTGTGAATAGCCAACAATATATTGTATGGGTCAAAATTATCGATTTTTCTTTTATGGCACAAATCATTAGGATATTAAGTAAAGATCATGTTCCATGAAGATGTTTTGTACATTTCCTACCGTAAATATATAAAACATTTATTTGTGTGAGTGAATGCAGCACAATTGCGAACATAAATGGACAACTTTAAAAGCGATTTTCTCAATGTTTAGATTTTTTCGATCTCAGACAAATATTGTCCTATCATAACAAACCATACATCAATGAAAAGCTTATTTATCCAGCTTTCATGTGATGTATAATTCTCAATTTCAAAAAATTGATCAATGTGACTGGTTTCGTGGTCCAGGGTCACATATAGGCTACATTGCAGTTGGTCTGGCAGAACAAAACACAACCAACAAAGGCTTGCTGTCATATGATAAAGATCTTTAAAAACCTTGAACTGAGCAACGAATCCTGTGAAAACTGTGACTTCATTCAGCAACTGCTTATAGAAGATGCTGACAGGCCTGTTGGGTCTAAAATGAGACATCGGTCTCAATCTCAAAAGGAATAAAATGGTATAGTTTGACTATATAAATTATTTCCTTTCAATCTTGAACTCTCTGCTAAATACAAATACAACCATTTTCCCTTCTCTTAACCCAATGACTGTGGCCTGCTAGAATCATTGAAGTGTTTACAACAGTATATTCATTATGTAAGCTTAAGTCTGCCGTTACACAATAGGCTAATTGCAGGAGAACACAATAAAACATGCTCTCTTTAAGACGGCATGATGAATACCATCAATGCAACTGCTCGTTGTTATAATAATTATATGAGAGACATTAATCATTGATGTATGCCCTTTCTGTAATCTTCTGATTAAAGAGAAATGCACCAACAAAGAAACAGAGCCAGAATAAAACCGCAATCCCGTTTGTTTTTGTGAGATGATGGTCTGATAATGAGGTCTTTTTGTACTAATATATGCATGGAATCAGCCGGCAAAGGCTTAACAACCAAACAAAAAGGCCTGCGCTTCTAAATCCAGTCTATCACGAGAAGCATTCATGGGGAACTGAAGAATCAAGAGGTTTGACTAGTGTGCTGCTTTTGAATTGGGGTACGAAAGTGCTCGATTTAGCATTTAAATTGATTGTAGCAAACAAATAGTGTTGTTTAATTCCAAAAGGCTCTTTAGGGGTCTGATAAAGCTGCATGATTAATCGTTAAAATATGGCTATCTTGATTCAAACACACAAGTTATCTCGTTCCTAAATGACAACCATTCGCCTCTCTGTCTACTAAACCTATTAAACAAAATCACACTAGAACATTCAGATCTGCGTCTGACCAAAAGAAAGCAGTTATTATGTAAATTATAGGTATGAAACAGCTTCACAAACAGTCTTCTCATTATTTCTATTACAAATAGTCTTATTATCACAGAGGCACTGGGATAAAAGTTTATAGTTGGTATATAAACACTGATGTCTATAATAGCATACACTGTAAGAAAAAAATGTAAATTTACAGTTAAAAGTCTGTATTTTTTTACAGAATTTTGCCGTTTTCTCATTTTACAATGAATTTCTGTTATTTTACTGATATTTGCTGTAATTTAAAGGTCCACTATTAAATTTACAATTAATTGCTTGTATTTTGGTTTTACATAAATTTTACGTTTTTTTTAAAGAAAATTATCTGTATTTTTACAGGGTTATGTGTAATTTTACATAAAATACTAAGTAATATTTTACAGATTTTTTCTGTGAAATTAGAAAACAAAGAAAAGAAGGTATAACTGCAGAAATCAGCAGTTATTTAACATGTTTCCTTGAAGATCAATAAGCATGTGGGGGTTAAAGTGAGTTTTAAGGTTAAATAATAACAAGATTAAAAGAGTATAATGATTCAATAGGCTATTTGTACATAACGTAGGCTACATAGGCTACAGTAGACAGGCCTATTGAATCATTATATAGTCTTTTAATCTTGTCTTGCAAATAGATGCTCATTTTGATCATCATTTGTATTAATATCCCCTAATTTCATGTATATTTTTCAAATCTGCGGTGCTGCACATTGCGTGGCTTTGTGTGTGTACGTGAATGTGTGTGTGTGTGTGTGTGTGTGTGTGTGTGTGTGTGTGTGTGTGTGTGTGTGTGTGTGCGCGCGCGCGCGCGATTGCGCAGATTCAAATTACTTTTCCGTTGCTTAGTCCCGCCCACAACAGTTAACTGGTCGTCAGATCGTCAAGTTTGAATCCCTGAAGGCTGTGCCAAGGACAAGCGGGAGATTTGAATTCAGTCTACGCTGGTGAAGTGGATTGTGATCACGGTGGTTCAAAGCTATAATCGTATTCGTATTCGTCAGGAGCAGCCGTGAGCAGGAGCGCTGAACACATGAGTTAGTCCGGTTGTCAGTCAGTCCGTTCAAAAATAACGCGCCCTTTTTCAGTGAGCCTGGTTCGTCACAGCGGACATCATCCCAACTGATCACCGGCTGAGGTAAGAGTCTTAGCAGCTATACTAAATGTGAACGATATTTTACATTACATTTGTGTTAAGTTGACAGTTTCCAAGCTAACGTTAGCATTCTTAAATGTTCAGTCATAACTGGCTTCGAGAGCTGGAGGGCAAAACACTGCAGCATGCGTCATTCAATTTTCCATCTGTTAAAAGCAAGATCAGTTGAATCCACATATATAAAGACCTAAAACAAGCTTTAGTAGACGTATTATGTATATCAAAGTTATGATTAGTCAATCAATCTTAAACGGCGGGACATTTTGAAACACTGTCTGGAAGCTGAAAACTCTTAGAAAACATCCTTGATTTTATTATAGTAAAATTGTAGTAACCACGTTTTTTGGTGGATTTATTACCATTTTAATAATCACAGTTTTACTAAAAACAGGCCTCCTGTGTTTTTTTTTTTTTTTTTTAAACATCTAACCTTAACTTTACTAGCATCAAGACCGTTAAGAAATCGAATTCAGTTCTGTAACGTTAGGCCTAGCATACTTGTTGATAAAGATACAGCAAAAACTAGAATATGAATATAGCATGATGAACCACTATGTGTAACTGATGCAGCTAGGTCACAGTAATGTTAAATCATATTAATTTTTACTTTCTATAAATGTAACGTTAGCTAAAATCACATGGCAGTTCAAAACATAACTGTTAGCCTTTCCTGTTCAGCTTCCAGATCAAGGTCAGTTGAGGTTTTGCATTGTCTCAATGGAACATATTGAACATGTGTAACAGTTAAATGTAATACTGATTTTTACTTTTTTTGTGATTTCAGGTCATGTGGAAAGCAGATGATCATGGCAAACAAGGTATGGGAATAATTAACTAAAATAAACATAAAATAACATAAAATAATTAAAATCGTAATGACCAAGTCTTCTGATTCCGTATGATTGCACTAAAAGTGTGCACAAGGTTTGGTTTGGCTACAGTAAGACCATGATTGTGTTAGATTCCACACTTTTTTTTTCTAACAAGGCTCTGTCGTTTAGAAACATGGCTTTTCCTATCACTGCTATCTTAATGACAGATATCTCTACCTTTCATTCCAGTCAGGTGATCTGACGGTTGCTGGTCGCATCTCAGCCTACCTGATGGAACATTCTTGCTGGATGAATGACCTTCACCTCAACCTTGCCAAGACAGAACTGCTTATGGTTTCAGCCAAACCATACTTGCTGTGTAATCCTGCTGATTTGCCTAATACATCATTATACTATCGGAGCTGAACAACTCCTGGTCTAAGATCTTGTTCTATCCAGACTGGACTATTGTAATGCTCTCTTGACCACTCTTCCAGCATCAGTCAAACCTCTGCAACTGATCCAGATGCTGCAGCAAGAGTGGTCTTTGAAGGTAGCCCTATACCTAACCTCACTTCTTCAGATCTATGTGTCCTCCAGAACCTTGTGTTCTGCAAGTGAACGGCGCCTTGTGGTGCCATCATCTCAAAGAGACACAAAATCACTTTCACTGACCTTTACCTGGACTGTTGCCTGCTGGTGAAATGACCTGCCCAGCACATTTTCAAGAAACTGCTAAAGATGCATCTTTTTCGTAAACACTTGACCCAATAATACAAAATCTTTGGAAAAAAAAACCAACTTGCTATGTGTACTGTGCTAGACTAACTGGGACTTGTCACTGCACTTTTTGCTTCTATTGTTATCGTAATTGGTAAGTCACTTTGGAGAACATGTAATTGTAAATGTTTAAAAAATATATGTATTAGAGTATAAAGGTATACAACAATTTCCTTTTAATGTGGATATTTTTACGTGTTCTAAATTTATATACTAAGCTTGTATTTCCTATCTATCACTTATCTTGACATTTAGTGTTTGTTCAATTACTAATACTGTAAATGTGAAGGTATTCTGTAGTTATACATTTAGTTAATTTTACAGACATTGACTGTAAACTTGCTATTATTACTTAATTAGAGATTGGTCAAAATTGTGAAATTGGATCTGTAAAAATTAAAACTGTAAATATACAAACATTTGTATTTGAATTGATGTATTTATTGCATTTTTATACATAATTTCATTGTTATTTTACACAGAAAAACTATATATTAAAAGAAGATTACGGTAGATAAACAGGATTATAATAAAATAACTTTATAAAACCCTAAATTTACACTTTAACCTGAAAGTTAAATGTCTTTTTAATGTAATTTGACATCATTTGTCATTTTTTCCACGGTTTAATAAGCCATTATTAACAGTAATATACTGTAATTTAATCAATTTTGACTGTTTTTTAATGTAATTTGACATAATTTATCTGTTTTTCCACGGTTTAATAAGCCATTATCAACAGTAATATACTGTAATTTAATCAATTTTGATTGTTTTTTTAATGTAATTCTACATCCTTTTTCCGTTTTTCCACGGTTTAATAAGCCATTATAAACGGTAATATACTGTAATTTAATCAATTTTGACTGTAAAGTAAATTCTGTATTTTTACGGTTTTTGCATGTAATTTTGAGAAATGGTTATTTGCTGTAATTTAACGGAAACCGTCTGGAAACTTTGCTGCCAGAGATTTGCCGTTTTTTTACGGGATTTTTTTTTACAGTGTATAATAGTAACTTGAAGCATCACATAAAGATTGTATAGATTACATTATTACACCAGTAGTTGGCGACAAGTGACTGTTAAAACATTTATTTTCCATTTAATCATTCTTTAAGCAGATTTAAAAAAAAAAATGCTGATTCATCCAGTAATGAAACAAGTGAAGTACATACAAGTCAGTCATTGAATCATTCATTCGACCCGTAAAAAAAAAAAAAAGATTAATTAAGAATTTGAAATAGATTGCAGCAAATAGCATTTTGTCAGAATCTCTAGTAAATTACCCTTTACTTTGTTTAATTGTCTGTTCATAATCATGGGAGAACCGTGATCTCTGTTTGAAACAAAAAGCAGTGATTCTCAATTGATCCAGAATCATTCAGCTCCTATAGTGTAACGGATTTCTGACCGTTTTTGGTCTGTGACTTTTATTTTGAAAAGTCTTTAATTGTCATATGTTTCCTGCTTCTATCTTGATTGTGTTCTCTTATTGTTTGCATACCAATTAGTAGGGCCATATGGATTTTTTTTAAAATTCACATTTTCTATGCCGACAATCTACCAAGTGGATATCAAATGTGTTAAACTGAACCAAATACTATTGTAGCTGAATGTTATATCCAATGGACACATAATCAGTGTGGATCTGCAGAACTTTTATGAATGATAGGGATTCATATTTGTTCGAAATCTTCATTTTTTTTAATACTGTTTAGGCCTATGCCTTTTTTTTTTTTTTGGACATTGTTGTTGTAATATGGGTAGTTTTCGTTTATGTCTTTAGCTTTGTGGTTATTGTAGATGAAATTGTGTTTGTTTGAAGAATAAGGCATTTTATTTGTGGTAAAGATCCAACTGATATATTCAAGCTGTCGGTGTACACAAAACATTTGTCTGCAAAGTCATATTTTATAATGATTATCAGCATACTATGATGAATGTAATTTAAGGAAGGTTTCATGTTTGATCGCTAGCAACACATTTCAAAGCTCCCTGCTGTGCACTTTAAAAGAAAAATAAAGAAGGCAAGGAACCTGTTGTACACATATGAATGTTACAAAAGTCAATGAAAAGTATCCTCACTTTCAATGGCAAATTGCCTGAAATGGTAGAAAATTGAGCTCAATTTTTCGATGAGGCAAATGAGGTTCAGTTCTACCTCATCTCTCCCACTCCTTTATTCCCACACTTGTTTACATCATCCTTTTCCCACTCTCTTTTTTCTCTCCCCTTTCCTTTACACTTCTGTCTTCAGTGAAGGACGGAAATGGGCACAGCCCTGGTTACCATAACCAGCAGATACGAGCATGTGAGTGTTTGTGTCGTATGTAGCAAGGATTCTCCTTATGACACACACAGGCACTCTGTCACACACACCTGTTTGCGTTTGATATACGATTGGATGGTAGGAGATAACAGCCAGGGATAAAGTTCAATAAAGCAGCTGCTTTAAAGTGTTTGCATATCTTTTTGATCTGGGCTTCAAATCCATTATTTCTTTTCAAAATGAGCGTTTGACACGCATGATGAGTTTTAAGATCTGCAGAGTCATTAAAGTGATATGATGTTAATATTGTTAATAACTAAGGATGGTCTCAAAAAAGTAAGGAATGTGTTCATTTTTAGACTGTCTGGATTTTGAGAGCCTCTTCATGCCTAGTTCAGTACACACACACACACACACACACACACACACACACACACACACACACACACACACACACACACACACACACACACACACACACACACACACACACACACTCAACTCATGTTAAAAATATGCTAATGGAAGGAGGGCTGAGTTGCAGGAACAGGGGAAAAAAAAGATATATCCTATTTGGTTGGCATAAATTCCCCTTCAAAATTAGTGCAAATTGAGTGTGCTTGAGATAAATGTGAATAAAACTAAAGAATTAACAAATGTGAATTTCTCTGAATAATTGCAACCCTTGATACTCGATGGATAACATGTGGAAATAGTCAGTAGTTTTTATGAAGATTTATTGATAGTCACTTGAGTTTTGTATGTTATGTTTTTAAAAAGGCAATTCAGAGATCTTATTCAGAGGCTAAAGCACTTTGACATGAGCAAGCATATTTGAGAAATGGTCTATGAATCTTATGAAGAGTATTGTCTTTTAATATGGTGTGTAAGTCGGACTTTTAAGGCAAAGCAAAACATCGTCTAGGGTGGTTTATGTAGATAGTGCAACAAAAGTTAAACAAAAAACATTGGTTATTATCGAGGATTTTTCGCATTCCTTACATTCTGAATTTCAGTTGTTACCATCAAGGATATGGAAGCATTTAGGTAGCGATATTTAATTTGAAATGTAACATGCAAAATAGCAATTCAATATGTAAAATGGCAATGCGTACCATTATGTGCAATGTTTAGAGCAAAATGATAATTCAAATTCAATAATATAATTTACATTAGCTATTTCCTACAGTAGTTTTAATTTAATATAAACATATATTTGAACGTTTTATAAGATGCAAAATTAAAAAGATTTTTTCTTAATTGCATTTACACTCACAGTTAAGACACTTGCGATTGCATTTTCATTAAATGTCTCGCAATGAATGTAGCAAAATTCAATGTGAATTTGAAAATGCATTCTGAGCCGATCACGTCCACGTGGAAACAGTAAGAGTGAGGCATTTACTGGCAGATGAAGTGGAGCAAGAACAGAGAAATGTCGATGTTCCTCGGGATTATGCGTGTCTGTCAGTGATAGAACCAGTACGTTATTAGAACCATAAATATTTATGGCCAGAACGTCTCGCGGAGAAATCACTCCGCCCAAGTAGCAGTGCTTCGCCTTCTGAGAATATAGTTCCCAGAATACGATTAAAAGATGCCTGTCTCTCATATGACCTTGTTATTTGTACACACTGTGACTATACAAATCACAACATATAAATAGGAAAATGTTGGCGTTTTTTGTCACGTATTAGGATTAGTATGCTAGCTGGAGCCATTTACTTCCAGTCTTTGTGCTAAGCTAGGCTAGCGGTGTGTGCATCAGACAGAGCTACAGCACACATGGAGATGAAAAGGGTTTGTATGGACTTATCTAACTCTGGGGGATACGGTGAATAAGCAAATGTCTCAAAAAGTTGGTGTGTTCCTTTAAAGCAGTTAGTTAAAGAAACTAAACCAACATGCATCAAATCTCATTTGTAGTATTTGTAGTACAATGAGGGCATGTTCCGTTCTATCAGTATGGTATTGTAGATATGAGATTTTGAAATGTTTATATTTTATTTGTTTTTATTTTATAAATATTGCATTAAAAACGCTAAACACTATTTAATGTAATGCATTCAAAAACTCAATATTAATATTTATCTTACTGTGCATTTATAATGTTGTGATGCCTACATTTAAAATGATTGATTTAAGTGAGTTTATTTAGGCAAAATATTATAAAATTATGCATCTTGCTACGTCCTACTATCCAATTAATGGTTCACTTTTTATGGACCAGAATTTTATCATTGGTACATTCCAATACATAAAGAGAAGGACATACTGCATGAAAGCGAGAACCCAAGGTCGGAGATTTGGGTGGTATTGGGTGAGTTTTAAAACTATTTTTAGGGTAGCTGCTGAATTCAAAGCTCAAAGGTATGTGCTGAAAAGCGTGAATTTCTACTCTCATGAAGAAAAGCTCTATGGAAATGAAGCCCTTTGTGTTGCACCATCTCATTGTGTCAGATCCCTCTGGTTGAAAGACGTGCTCAGTCCTTGAGATCAGCCGAATCAGCGGCGCCCTGCAGTGACAGACCCGCTCTGCTCTGAGCCTCACGTCACAGTCATCTACCATAGGTTAGTCACTGTAATGAAGCAGCAACAATGGCCCGATGACGCGCTGATATGTCAGTAAGACTTCAGGCTCTGAGTATGTGATAAGTGTGCTACAGATATAGCCACAGGCTTCTCTCCGTAGATCAAGTGTTGGTGAATGTGTCATGACGTACTCATATGATGTCTCAGAGAGAACACACTCGGCGAAGTATAACCTGGGTGCGCTTTTACTGCAGGGCACCCATAACCTCATAGTAACACTGTAACCTAATATTTTATCCAACCCTCGGGTCTTCTTTCACGATGCTCATGGTGTTTTTCTCAGCGGGGTTCGGCCATTCGCCCGCCTTCCTCTGACTTACCAGTAATTGAGCAGGATCAAAAGAGTAAATGCAGCTGGATCCACTGAAACTCGTTCTAATGGTACCTTTGAACAGCCAGAGAAACATCCACATCCCCTAATTTGCTCATCTCACTTAGTACAAAGAAACTGGCCGTCCTGAAGGTGTTGTGCTAAAGATCGACTAGGGTTTTAGCCAGGGGCGTAGGAATGAGTTTTACATTGGGGGGGACCAGGGGTGATTTTAATTTTAGAGAGGCTCAGTCCCCAATGAGAATACGGGGGGTTTTTCCTGGCTCAAAACCAAGAGGAAGACATGAAATCCTGATCATGTACGTATTTATAAGATAATTAGAATTTTATTTTGCACAGACCATATAGGCTGTTATTCCCACAGTAGTTTTGTGTATGTAGCCCAGTACCTCTAGGGGGTCCGGGGCATGCACCCCCGGGAAGAAAATTTTGTACATTTTAAAGATAAATTCATTAATCTGGTGCACTTTGAGTCATCCAAATCCACTGTTGAAAATAAATAATCCACCCGCCAATCGACGAACCTATGAATTCTCTGATTTAGATATCTGCATCATATTTTCTGCATCATATTTTCTACATCATATTGTCACTTCAACCCAAGTCGGTTTATTGGAATAAACTACTTGGGTTCAATTCAACTCGACTTCAGTGGACTACATTACACATATTATAGACATGTCTATAGTTAGTATTATTCTTTTTTAAAATTATCTTTCTATATATTTTTTATCTTAATTTTAAAATCTGAAAGTTCTTGTTTTAGGTTCTTCATATGCCTATTATATAGGATATCTTGTTATATAAAAAAAACATTAAGAAAGGTTTTAATAAGTGAATGAAACGTTTTTCATTATCTTAGAAAAACATTAAGAGAACGTTTATATAGCCTAATGGGAGAATTGAACGTTTGAATAACGTTCTTATAACCAAGCAAGAACGTTAATACAACGTTTATATAAAGGAAGAATTGAACGTTCTAACGTTATTATAACCAGGAAATAACGTTAATGTATTGTCTAAAAACTGGACTATTTGAAAATTCCCTAAAACATTCAGAAATAACGTTTTTATATAACTTAATGGGAACGTTATGAAAACATTCTTATAACCTAAAACTGTAAGATGGGGAAGAGGAGAGATTCGCGATTGCACGAACACGTTTTAAGTGCAGGCATATTCTCTGAGCGAGCCCAGAGAGAGAATTCTTACAAGTGTATCTGAGAGTGCGCGCGGGAGATTCGCGCTCGGTACATCATAATCCGCGCGCAACAGAGAGATGTGCGCTCGCTCGGCACATTATATTCCGCGCGCGAGCAGAGAGACTCAAGCTCGCGCATTATATTAATGTACTACGCGCTCTCGACATTTGATAGGGAAACCAATCAAATACGTGTATCTCACGGCCAATGGGTGGGAGTTGGCAAATATTTTTGTCTTCCACGGTGTCATTTTTGGGTGGGACAAATGCGACTGTCTCCAATATTCCCCCGGTTCCTACGCCACTGGTTTTAGCAGTGAATCAGGGGCAGAGACAGAAATGTGGTCCCCTAATTGCTCTAACACCATATTCCTGCTCTGATAGATTGCATGGCTCATATAATATGCCTGGTCATTGATTTATAAACGTGTTTATTTTCTAGAGGATATTGCATTAATTGTGTTCCACAACTTGATTTAGCATAAGGCCCGTGGAGGACCTCAAGAGTCACGGAAATAGTAGTAAAGCATATTTGCATATTGAAAGCAATGAGAATTTAATAACACTTAAATGAAACTTTTTAGCAAATCTCACAATTTAAATAAAATTATATTTTTCATACTGTACTTTTTAGTGCCTATAAATTCACTTATTGTATTTAACATCTTTGACTTTAATTTGAATTCATTTTATTTATAATTTCAGTTATCATTTTAATCTTAGTTTAGGTTTTTAGGTGCTTTTGTCATTTTAATTAGTTTTGAGTATTTTTCTATAACTTTACTTTTTTCAGATTTAATCATTTTAGCACTTAAACCTATTTCAGCTAGTTGACAACATTTGCAATTTTGTTTAAGAGTTTCCTTTAATAATATTTGAGGAAAATCTTAAACAATATTAGAGGAAAATCTTGTGAAAATAAATGTGAAATAAATTATATATATTATATATAACAGAATTTTTCCTGGCTCAAAATGAGACTGAGGTGGTAAAATCCTGATTATGTATTTTAAAGGTAAGATAATTAAATTTGTATTTTTCGTAGACTATCTTATGTGTTTCCCACAGTATTTTTGTGGGTGGAGCTTAGTACCTCAAGGGGGGTCCGAGGGTATTTTAAAAAAAATATATTTTAAAGATAAATTCATTAATCTGGTGTTCTCTGGTGAGTCACCCGAATCCGCTGTTAAAAATAAATAATCCTCCCGCCAACCGCCCAAATGATGTTCTTTGATTTAGATATCTGCATCTGATCATCACATTACAATTATTCACATTCTCAGTGTTAAGCATGATAATATGGTAACATATCACACTGAAGTAGGCTGATTTAAAATGAACATTAATTTAAAATAAAAGTTCTTCTTTTGGCAAAATTACATTTCCTTAATAGTCTAAACAGAGGCTTTACTCCCTTCAAGCTTAAATTGTCAATGTTTCATTACATCTCTGTTGGAAAACACTCTTATCAGAATAATTGTTTTAAACTTTATAAAGGGCCTCTTTTCCCTAATTTTATTAAATGTAGGCTATGCTCCATCTTTCATTTAAAATTCTTAAATTTGATCAATACATTCAATTAGAATAATAAGACTATAGGCTGTTACCAATCAAATTAAATAATTTACATGGAAAAATTACAATGGTATTAAATGAGATTATTAGATTGTTTTAAATATTTTTTGAATATACAAATAAGAAATGTTGAAAATACTTCTGTTGAAATACTTTGAAAATAAACCGCCAGTAGGTGGCGACCTTCTTAACGAGCGAGTCATTGAGTCATTAATTCAAACGATTCGTTCAAACGGCTGATTTATTCAGAATAAGCAGTATAAGGCAGTTTATGAGTGGGTAATTGAATCTTTGACTCAAACGATTCGTTCAAAACGCTGAACCATTCAGTAATGAAAGACGGCTGAGTGTTCCTGTGAGATGTGTTATGGTTCTGCTGTCTGCTGTCGATCTTTGTTTGGAACTATTTTCGCTACTGAAACAGAACAAAAACGTCTAAAATGTAAGTGACTTAATTTTAACTATTTTTTTTTTTTTTAACTTTTATAAAAACCAGTGCCTCTGTTTCAATCGTGATGGTAGCCTACTCAGAAAACAGCACTCTGGTCGTGTGATGTTTCTTAACTGTATAATACAGTAGCCTATGTTATAATTAACTGCGCGAGCCTCAACAGCGCAACTTTGTTACCGTCAGTAGCCTACATTAGGTAGGCCTATATTATTATCAACTATTGGCTATCAATCGCCACTTACATTAAATCATTCTCGCGTTATCGGTGATTTCGGTAAAAAAAAAAATTTAAAAAAAGACTGAAAATTGTTTTTATGAGCATTTGTCCGGTTGGGCAAGAACAATTCTCTTTCACTTGTCCCTTCAAAAAAATCTAACACAAGCGTTATGTCGAGCCCTGATATGGTTTCCTTGATTGGTTTTCCTGAAGAGATCTTACTGTCTTTATTAAACTCAACATATTATAATGATTTATCTGTCATCCACCCTTGATTAATTGGAATGTTATGTTTTTATTAAAATTACGCGGCCGCCTCGTAATTCTCTATGCAGGAAAAACCCTGTAGGTCTATAATTTATTTCAGCTTTATTTCAGTTACATAAAACAATTAGTTTTAGCCAATACTGGATTTAAGTGTTGTATTTAAAAAAAAAAAAAAATATTTAAACAAACAAGTACAGAATATTAAATTAATCATTTTTTCGATTATCGGCATCAAACTGAATTTTACTGTGAATGTCTAGTTATTATTGCACTAGAATGTCACATAGACTTTGCTTCCCTTTCATTCAACATCTCAGGCTTCCATAATTATGAATGTTGACGCTTTTGTCTCCACAAGTGCGAATTAGATTTTTCAGCGTGGAGGTTTGAAGGAATGACTCACTCGTGTTAGTCACAATTACCTCCCCCATTTGTCTTCCTTTATTAATATGTCTATTTTCCAGGCACAGATACACAATACTCATTTTAGTCCTTGAGTCAACACAGCTG
Source organism: Chrosomus eos (assembly GCA_036326025.1). Classification (NCBI taxonomy): domain Eukaryota; kingdom Metazoa; phylum Chordata; class Actinopteri; order Cypriniformes; family Leuciscidae; genus Chrosomus; species Chrosomus eos. Next base: position 3,503,587 of record CM070827.1, read on the forward strand.
CACTCGACACCTTGAATGTCTCTCTCCGAGAATCACGTCATTGTTGGGAAACTTTGTTAAAAAGCACCTTTTTGCAGCAACTAAGCAGTTCTGTTCTTTCGTTTTCAGAATAATGAAATCTCCACAGTCCGGATTTACATTCGCTAGTTCTTGTCCTAAAATACAGCAATATAGTAATTCAAGGGCTAGCATAAACCCTTAGAGGATATGAACGTCATTCGATGTGAAAGACTTCCAGATATAGACCATATTTCTCACTAGGGGTTTTCCTTCATTGGATCTGAGGTCATAAAGTGTTACTCAAGAGGGAGAGACAATCCAATGCAGTAAAAGACAATTGGTCAAGATGCACAGTAGGCCAGAGGTGACCTTACAGGTGAAGTTACACAGGTGCTGTGTTCCACTTTACTTCAGCACACTGCTTTATTAAAGCAGGAGACCAGCTGTGTCCTTCACATTCACAGCTCCTCCATGAACACGCTGGAATCAAGACACTTTCTGTGCTCCCTACCAAAACCATTGCCTGTGGGAGAGAAAACAAATCGACCATTGGCTCCCTTACACTTGCATCTGTGTACTTGCTTTTCTGGCTGACTATGATTTTTTGGGCAATTTTTCCTTAATTGCAATAGGATAGTATAAGGATAGCCAGGACTTGGGTCGCCCGAAGTGCAATCGCGCTACACGTTGGAGCACTGCCCACAAGGCTTTTGGAAAAATCTGCTTAGCTTTACAGTGTTTCCCATACATTCATTAATTTGTGGCGGGCCGCCACAATATCAACGCTGACCGCCACGGATTGCTTTTCAGATTTTTAAACTATTTAATATGGGTAAAATTGTATTTTATTGTAGAGCTGCGCGCAGCTTGCTCCTCTCTCTCTCTCTCACACAAACTGACAACGGAGGCGCGCACGAATAGCCCCGCCTCCTCTTCGAGCACAGTCTCAAAACAACATGAGCATGCGTTGGAGGACGGATTGTTGCGGTCACTGCGGAGCTTATTTTCCCAGCGAATATTCCAGAATCAATCCGGAGTTGAAGGGTTGTAATGAACACTGTTGCAAAACAACTCTGATAAGTTATTCTATGTTAAACGCTGTCGCGTTTCCATTACAGATTCAGGGTTTCCCGCAGCACTTTGTAACTAAGGCGGCCGCCTAAGCAACACCAGTGGCGTAGCCACGAGGGGGCCTGGTGGGCCTAGGCCCCCTCATTTACATGTCCGGCCCCCTCATATTTCTGATTGCTTAAAAAAAAAAAAAAAAAAAAAACTAGGAGGCAAAATATTTTTTAGTGATTATGTGAATTAGGCCTACACTGCGCAAACCAAAGTAATACTATCCACCGGATGAAGAAGGTTGGCTCTCAGTCTCCACAGTACATAAAATATTCATTTTATTTTATTTATTTTTCGTGTTCGCATTTATGAGGAAAAAACAATGTTACGGACATGTTCTCCGTTACAGACGTGAGCGCCCTGAAAGCGGCACTAAAAGATGCTTTAAAACTTTCACAGAGACATCAAATAGAAAGCACTTTTTAACCTGAATTTTAAACTTTCTTTAACCTGAATTTCGTTTTGTATTAATTGTATCTTAATTTTAATCAATGTTTCATCAATCAATTGATTTAATTAACAAGAAGTAAATGAGGAGCTCTTTTCCAAAACGCGATAAATCCATTTCAATAGTTTTCAGGAAAATTACATTTCTTACCTAGACCCACACATTTTGTGAATATTCAATTTATCCTGTTAAAATGTTTTTTTTCCCTCAGTCTGAACATGTTGAACAACGATTATTAAATCAAACAACAATATTGTTGATGATAAATTCAAAGTTAATTTTTTTTTCAAAACGCTATAAATCCACACAAAAAAAAATCCAAAAATGGATGATTTTGCCCACTTAATTAAGTTTTGTTTTGTAGAAAGCCTTTCTTTAAAGTGAATTTCGTTTAGTATAAATTGTATCTTAATTTTAATAATATTTTCATCAACCAATTTGCCTGGATTTATTAAATAAGAAGCAAATAAATAATATAATCATGGCATGGAGGTGCCGCCGCCGTCACTTGCATTGCACGTGAGCTGGAGCGCATCTCATCAAAAATTAACCGAAATTCAGGTATGCCTCCCAGACATGAGAAATATATCTATATAGAAAGCTTGAAATGTCTTTAAACGAAACAATTAAAAACGAAAATAAATAGCATAGCCTACTCTGATTATGTAATCCATTACAGGCGTTTCTCTCTAAGAAATGCGGATCTTCAATTTCCTCTTTGAAGACACTGACACAGACACACAGAAAACAGTTGATTAATAAAAATAAAATAAAAATTTCGATTTTTGAACGATATTCGACTTTTGCTCCTTTATTGTCGAATGCCATTTTTGGCAGAAATTATCAAATAGACAGAAACATTTGGCAGCAGCATCTACCCCCATGTATAGGTCTCACTGGCTCATCAGGCCATCAAAAGTGTTATCACCGTTTAAAGCACTCATTTTGAGGAATGAATGAACATAAACAAACCTCTGTTGAGCGCGCCGATGTTGGATTGCGTAGAACGCTCACTGAAGTCTGATTTGTCAAGAGAGGATTTCTTGCGTTTAGGCTACAAATAGGTTTGGCGCTTATTGAGGTTTGGAAAAGAACTGCATGTTGCAGTACTTTAAACAAGGAAATATAGCGATTTGGTATGAAACATTGATGGAGCAGTGAATAGGTTCAGAACACAGCAAAATGACATGACAAACTAATTTTTTTTTTTAAATGGCGTTTATCGCGTTTTGGAAAAGAGCTCCTCAAATATAGCAGACGATGGATAAGAAACGGAGGCACCGGCGCGTGAACTGGAGCTCGTCTCATAATGAACCGAAACTCAGCATATAAGGTAGGCTACCCTACTTGCGTCACAGAAATGTCTACTTTTAAACAGAACAATTCAAAACAAAAGAATACAGACTGCTCTCTGCTTATGTAATCCAGGCGTAAATGTGCATTTCTCTCTGGCGCGTTCACTACTGAAGATCATCATCAACTTTATATTTAGGCCTATATATATATATATATATATATATATATATATATATATATATATATATATATATATATATATATATATATATATATATATATATATATATATATATATGTATGTATGTATGTTGCCCCCTCATTTAAAGACGGGACCCCCCAAAAATAAAATTCTGGCTACGCCCCTGAGCAACACACGCCTTAACTAACGTTACGTCGTCAAAAAATGTATGAGCGAAGCCTGCCTTGTTACTCTGTCCTGTTTATAGCTTAAATTCTCTGCCCGAGGCAGAACTTGGGCCGATATTTCCCGCCGCCATCCTCGGGCCGGGTCCTTGATCTAGAGACGTGCGGCGCGGGACTAGATTTGATGGCCGAGTGCGAGCGCGGGTGGTAATGCACTCACTCTGTGTGTGCGGGCTGTGGGAGAATAAAACGATTCACAGGACTCCCGCAAATTATAAATATCAATGAATAAAACATATAAAAACTAATAAATGTTTATTAATCTATTGCAGAAAAGAACAACTAAACAAAATTGAAACGATTTACTGGCCAGAGTTTCTATTTGTAACAGGTTTCCAGCGTGAGCGATGTAGCCAATCACAGACATATGTGTTGATTTCTTAAACACAATGGCCAATCAGAAGCATTTAAGATAGACTCCCATCACCGCTCAAAACTGACTTTTTGTTCAGTGCTGAATTCTGTATACTGGCAAATCCTCTAATTATAACAAACAAAGTGTAGATATTGTGAAATATTCATTGTGCAATCAGCTTCATTGATAATAATAGAGATGTTTGAGATCGCGATGATGTCAGCTTTTTAGGGATTATTAACATTCAGTTATGGCAAACCATACCATGGCAAAAGTAGCCTATGCTTTTATGTTAAATTAACAGTTGTTTGTAAATTCGCACCTCTGCATTTTGACAATTTAAAAATATTTGTATAGTTTGTTAAAATTACACATTGCAAATGTTGTTTTGAAAAGCTGGTTATTTATACATCTAATTTGTTATTTAAATTTAATATAGCGTTTAATAATTGTTACATTTAGTACAGAGCCTGTAGTCTATCACACAAACAAGCCCATATGATAGGGCATTGGAATATTTTTTCAGAAAGGCCCGTGAAATAAAATGTTCAAACAAAGGGTGCAAAATATGCAACAAGAAGTCTGTGGAGCAGTCATAGAAGTGTAGCAATGGCATAGCAATAGCAATGTCTTTAAGTTATCTGACATTATGTGTCAAACACACACCCCCCCCCCCCCCCCCCCCCCCCCCAAAAAAAAACCCCCACACCACCACACATAGAATCTAATTCTGTGGGAAACACTGCTTTACGCTAATTTCCAATTAAAGGGGAAGCTGTGATGTAACCAAGTGGTTAAAGTTTTGGTCTGGTAACGAAAAGACTGCAGGTCTTAATTACATAAGGTTCAATCATTGAGCTTTAATCAGTGTGCTTCATTTAAAGGAGACCTATTTCCCTTTTACAATTTACTATTTTCCCTTTTTTGGGGGGGGGGGGGGCTCTACTAGAATAGGCTTTCATGTTTGAATGTTCAAAAAACACAATATTTTCCCCATATTGGGGGAATCCATTGTTGCAGCTCCTCTCTTCCCAGTCTGTCAGTAACGCTCTGTTTAGTTCCTGTCTCTATGAAGCCCATCCTTCTGAAAGCACACTGTGCTCTGATTGGTCGGCTGGATTGGTGAAGCGATTCGAGTGCCCATAACCGCCAGTTTCAACACACTACTAAGTCCCTGTCCCAAATGGCACACTCCGGACTTGTGGGCTTCCTCAGAGTCCACACTTTGGTGACGTCATCATGTAGTGCAGACCTATAGGGCTCTTGGCGCGAGTCCACGAGGGCGCATTGAGAGGTATTTTTGGGACAGACTCGATGGTCATGCCGGAAATAGGAAGACGGTCTGGTTTGTTGTTATGGACAGGAGCTGCAGGTTCAGGGAAATATACTGTCTATTGTTGTTGTGTTACATATGACTCATTAAAGCCCTGATATTTGGTTCTATTTATTTAATGAATCATAATGCGATCATATTATTCAGCGCGTTATTATTAACCTATGTTTGAGACATCAACCACTGGTCGATGACCATAATGTTTGTATAAACTCTAGGTAATAACTGGTAAAATGTACACCTAAACCTAAAATCACACGAGGTCCCCAGATAGTAATAATCCCATGCGAATAGGGTTTTTTACAATATTTTCTTCTAAGCCATGTTAACAATTGTCCGTAAGCGAAATCTCCACCCATCCGTTTGTCTGATTGGCCTTTCGCAAGGATTCCTGGGTAGTTAAAGTGTGTGGAGCCTGCATCCATGAGGGCTTCGCGGAAGACCGCTTTAAGGGTACAAAGGGGGCTGCTGAGCACACTTCAGAGTGTTAACATGATGAATGGGACGGCCTACGGACTCGTAGACTCAGCGAGCACGCGCAATTTAAAGGATTAGTTCACTTTTTAAAAAACTTTTGCTGATAATTTACTCACCCCCATGTCATCCAAGATGTCCATGTCTTTCTTTCTTCAGTCGAAAAGAAATTAATGATTTTGATGAAAACATTCCAGGTTTTTCTCCATATAATGGACTTCAATGGCAGCCAAAACGGTTCAAGGTCCAAATGAGTTTCAGTGCAGCTTCAAATCACTTTAAACGACACCAGACGATGAATAAGGGTCTTATCTAGCGAAACGATGCGCCATTGCGAAAATAAATAAAACAGTTTAAGTATTATTAGCACAAATGCTCGCCTTGGTCTGTCCTGAAATGCACGTTCGTGATTCTCCTGTTCGAACTCGTTCATCAAAATGAACAAATCTTTTTTCGAGTCATCGCATCGTTTCGCTAGATAAGACCCTTATTCATCGTCTGGTGTCGTTTAAAGTCATTTGAAGCTGCACTGAAACTCATTTGGACCTTGAACCGTTTTGGCTACCATTGAACTCCATTATATGGAGAAAAACCTGGAATGTTTTCATCAAAATCATTAATTTCTTTTCGACTGAAGAAAGAAATACATGGACATCTTGGATGACATGGGGGTGAGTAAATTATCAGCAAAAGTTTTTTAAAAAGTGAACTAATCCTTTAAGTCCACGAGAACGAAAGTCCACATGAAGTGCGCCATTTGGGACCCTTCATTCTGCGTATGCCTTGGGCGGGAATTAGTTAAATTAGGAAGAAAACTCAAGACTACAATGGAGGCGTTTCAGGGAGTTCAGAAACAGTGCACACTGATATAGAGAATAATTATTCATTAATAATAATAATTAACTTCTTGTTGTATTGTATTCTTCAAATTTGCTTCTTTGGTGCTCCACACAAAAGAAAAGACAATATCACCATACAAGTTGAGAATGATGAGAAATGAGAGTGTGTAAAGGATGACAGAATGCAGTTTTTGTTTGTAAGTTATCATGATGCTATTCAGGGAGAAATAGCTTGGTTTGTAGAGTGTAGGATTTAAAGGTCACTGGCTTATTCATGAGTTTCAGCAGAAACCTGTCAGAGGGTATTTATTTAGTAGTGGTTATATGTACAGTGGTTAAGATTTAGAGCTAATAACCAAAAGAATACAGGTTTGATTCATGCAAGGAGAAAAGCCATTGTGTCCATGAGCTGGGGAACCGTTCTATGGTGACCTTATGTGTAGGTTTCAATAAGTAAAAATGAACATGTCATAGAAACATAATTCTACTGGCTCCGCTCGTGTGGTAATGAATAATGATTCCTCTCTTCAGCAACTTTATCCCTCCCTCAATATCCATATGTCCAGTTGTAAGAGTTTATGGGGTGTCCTTATTGGAGCAATCTTACCAATTGAGAAAACTGAAACAGAACTATCAGTGAGAGGACAGACTGAGTGTGTGAAAGATGCTATTGGAGATGTAACTGTACAGAAGAGAGACGAGGGAAATGATAACACAATGGAGGTGAAAGAGGGCAAGAGGATGTCTGAAATGTCTGGAGCAAAGCAATCTGTCAGCGGGAATGAAAGCTCAAATAAAGTGGGAGGCTTAACTGGAAAAGCTGTATCCACAATACAGATACTTGCCTAATATATTATATTATATTATATTATGCATTGTTGGTTGTATGAATTTGCCGCAAATATTTGTTTTTTAGTATGTAACCTAACCTTATTTTTTTTGTTTTTTACATATATAATAACCGTATATAACATAATATAAATATAAAATACCTAGTAATAATAGTCTATACATCCTCATTCTATAAAATAATTATAAAATTTAATACTGCCTCCCTTGAGTCCCTTGAAATCCTGCTCTGTGGCCATTAAGCTTTCCAAAAAATGAATAGTTCTGCTTTTTTTTCTTCCCATTTTTCCTAATCATCAAAAGACAGGCCTGTTTCTCCATCACAGAAGACGAGTTGTGTAGGATTAGGTTAGTGATCATTACAAAGCCTACCTTTACTAATGAGCTAGTGTCAGCCACTACCCTGTGTGTGTGTGTGTGTTGTGTGTGTGTGTGTGTGTGTGTGTGTGTGTGTGTGTGTGTGTGTGTGTGTGTGTGTGTGTGTGTGTGTGTGAGGACAGTAGCGTGATGAGGTGTGATGAGCAGGTGATGTAAGCAGGTGGGAGTGTGTTTGCGGTGGATTTGTGTGTGTGGCATGGGAGAATGCTGGAGGGCTTTGCCTGGGTTATTAGAGGATGAGGGATCATGGATGATCAGCTACGCCAAAGACGAACCCGACATGTAACCGATGACCCTAATTAATCCATCCCAAACCACACACACACACACACACACACACACACACACACACACACACACACACACACACACACACAAAACACACACACACACACACACACACACACACACACACACACACACACACACACACACACACACACACACACACACAGATATGCAGTGAATTGGAAAGTCACTAGACTCCCTTGAAGTATCGATGCGTCCCTCCTGTCTCCATGGAACATCAGACCTATCCTGGATAATAGGAGTGCGCTATCAGTGATTAAATGTTTTCAATTAGCAGAGAAACGAGTAGGGCCATGTGATTTTCATGATAAAAACCACAATTATTAAAGTACTGTTATTTCTTGAAATATTATTATTTTTTTCATAAACTGTGTATGTACACACACATATACATCCACACCATTACAACCTGAACCGCTGAGAAAAGGCAGGATTGATCCACGTTTTCATGTTGTTTGCACCAAATTCTGACCCTTCTATTTGAATGTCGCAGCAGAAATAAAGACTCATCCGATCAGCAGACGTTTTCCCAATCCTCTATTGTCCAGTTTTGGTGAGCCTGTGTGAATGGTAGCATTAGTGAGCTGTTCTCAGCTGACAGGAGTGTCACCGGTGTGTTTCTTCTGCTGCTGTAGTCCGTCTGCTTTAAGGTTTGACGTGTTGTGTGTGTGTTCAGATGCTCGGTTGAAACAAGTGGTTATTCGAGTTACTGTTTCATTCCTATCCGCTGAACCGGTCTAGCCTTTCTCCTCTGACCCTTAGGGATTAAAAAGGATATTTTTATGGATATTTCCTCGTTCTGACCCATCTCTGTAAACCCTAGAGATTGTTGTGTGTGACCCCTTACCGACCCCTGTGGTGCATCTCTTCAAAGACACATTCTGTAATCTACATACTCGTGCATGATGCTCAATGTGCTCGTGGTGTTTCCAGCGTATAGCGGCTCATATGTGAATGTGAGTAGTTAATTTCTAATAAACACATGCATACTGAAAATTATTCACTCATTTTTCACCACGATAAAAGTTTGGTTTTGAATGTGATATTGCTGAAAATCCTTCTATAGAAAGACAGTAAAGAAATGTACAGTACAAATTTGTCTATGACAATAATATTATTTTAGATTATGATGTGAAACTCTGTATCACATAATTAAAACATGCAATGCTCACATTTAATTATAAAGTATAATATTTTGATTTGAATAATGATTTTATGAATTCATTTGATTGGACAGTTTTCATGATAAAATTGAATAACAGAATTTAAGAAAATTACTACATTTCAGAACAATAAAGCAGAATTTTTTGGTCATAAGTAAATTAACAAGCAAACCTGTTTTCATTGGGTCCTACATGAGAAAGGACCAAAAGATTGAGTGCTTTACTTTATTAAATTAGCAAATTACTGAAACGTTTTATTTAGCCATCTAAAATAAAAATAAAAACCCTGCATAATGTGTCCAAACTCAACACTGTAATCTTAAAGCTTTTGTTTTGCATTATCGTTCCGTTATGGATCCAATCAAGATACATATTACATGCATGATTTAGACCATCATTGTGATAAATGGCATGCTCAAATGTGTGCGTCTTCTTCACTCTCAATTCGTGTGACAGTAGACGCTTAATCCCAACAATTATCACTCAACAAACAAAGCTCGGTCTACCAGACAGACGTGATGTATGACCTCTCGCGGTGACGGTCGTGTAATTCTTCACACACCTCGCCTATCGTTCCAATAGCATTATCTGGCCTGTGATTGACAGTTTGATCAGTTCTCCTCCGCCTCGTCCTTCTCTCCATTTTCCGCTCATGCTAACAGTGTACTGTCTGAGGGAGCTGATCTGTCATCCTTCTCGTTCTCTGTCTCACTCATACCGCCTCAAGAAATGTTCTTTTTGTGCATGGCAGCAGGGGTTAAATGCATTCTATACATTGCTAGGAGCTCACTTTGTCTCTCAGTGACATGTGTCAGTGTAGATTGTGTGCCGGTGCGAAAGGGGGATGTGCAGTGATGATGAGGGCCTAGCATCAGTGACATTTAAGAGATACAGCCAGAAATTATGGGGCAATGGGGCAAAATCTGTGTGTGCACGGCTCTTTTTTTACGCTCCTCTGAAAATGTCTGATTATACAGATTGTGCAGCATTTTTGCTTGCCGTAAATGTGACCGCACCTTTAGAAATCAACATTTGTGCATCAGGGTGGAAAAAACACTTAATTTTCCCAGAATGCATTACTCGTTTGCAATTATAACTTCTTTGCAATTACAATTCACTAAATTCCACTTCCTGTTATTCCAATTGAACCTCATATGATGTGTAGACAATTCAATTCAAAATTTCAACAAATTTTTTTTTTTAAATGTTCAAGAATTTTGCACAACCCTGGTAGGCTCATATTTGTGTGCATTTTTTAAATACAGGAACTGAGGAACCAAGAGATATCATGATATCCTGGTACAAAAACAGCTGTGTGCATTTCACACACATTTCCCTTCGTAACTCTACATTTCACGGCTTCCTCAAGTACATCAAGCTTTCTCTCCGAGGATCTCTCAGGTGTGTTTTTCCTACGTCCTTCAGGTTGGTTTCATCTTGTCTTCAGGATCCTCTGAATCACAGGTCCTACCTTGAGGATACTGCTGTCATATTAGTCAGGCATTAAGAAGACAGCTTGCCCTCATCCAGTGAGGACAGTGTTCCCATGAAATCTGGATGTCACGATAAGTTTGTAGGTTGCTGATTACTAGTTTTAGCAGATATACATTAATATCTTACAAACACCTTCATAGTAGACAGACATATTATGGTATCCCCATCAAATATAAAGGAGGGATGTGAAAAAGCAACACCTTCAGGTCAGGAGTGAATACTTTAGTGTTGTTTTGGTTGCTAGAATGGACACATTTGATTTGTCTTGTGGATTCAGTCCTCATAAACCGCAGTTATTTGGAGCCATATGTGGTGCTGAAGGACTATATCTAGTTATAGTTAATTTTATAGACCTTTATAGACATTAAAACAACTTTTTGTACAGGCTTATAGAAATGATTTGGGCTCTGTCTCAATTTAGTGTGCTAATTTGCATGGGCTATGCATCAATAATACCCTTTTTATGAATGATGTATCTAGTTAAGCTAGTGAGTCAATATTTGACATGTGACATGCATGAAATGCTTTCTAGGTACACAGACAACTCACTAGATTTTTAGACTATATATCTGAAATACTGTAATATCTCTGATGTGTGACTTTTTTCCCCTTGGCATATTTGGATGGGGAATATTCTCACTCAGTCTGATAGGGGCAATTGTTTCAGGTCTACTGAGAATTAGAAGTGAGGAATGGGAATAAAATATTCCTTTCATCTGACCTTTCCTTTTAAGAAGACTTTGTCATTGTGGAGTGCAGTTTAATAATTCATTAAAGGGAAAGCCTCACTTCCTTGAGAAATCTCATTTATCTGTAGAAAAGCTTTTTTTGAGGTTTAATAATAATATGGCATCCAAAGTCCTCTGGCAGGTTAGCAAAGCTCTGTGCTGATTTTAAAATTAAAAGAATAGTCATTAAACATCTGATTCGTTTTTTTGTGACATAGTTTACTTAAAGCCTTTATGTATATAAAAAAAATATATACGTTGCCCGTTTTAATTAATTATATATTTTCATAAATAATTGCAAAGGTGAAATGCATTATAATATTTGCTGATTCCTTGTTATATCTGGTTGTTTGTCATGTGTTTTAATGCATTAGGTGTTCAATGAATAGATACGTATTATAACTGTGGTTACAATTATTCATGAGACCAATGCATTATAAGGTGCATTACAAAGCATAATTCAAATACTTTTATAATGCACTATATATAAAGGCTTTGAGTAAAGTGTTATTGGCAATGAAATGTGCTATAAATATGCCAGTGCTGCTACATTTAGCCATAAACCTTGTTGAGCATTTACTGTATAAATGAGGCACTATGACTGAATGCGTTCAGCTGCATCAGAGTACAATGGTCACTGATTGACCAACATTTACCAGGTTCATGGCATCAGAGATTTTGCTTGGGGGAGTTTTTATGATCTAAACGAAACTTGTCTTTACAGTTGTACAGTTGTATTTAATTTGATGCATGCTGGTTTACCATACTCTTGGTGATCGGTGTCCAAAATGTTAGGTACAAAAACGAAAATGTTTATTGTCGTTTTCCATGTCAAACATCACTTACTAGTGCATAAATTAATTTTAAATAAATTCAAGTGCATTAGCCGAACTGTCTGAATTCAAATGGAATCGATCTCAACCCTATTGTACAAATTCAGTTGTTCTTATTCAGGTTGAATGCAGAAACTGCTAAATGCTCTCAAAAGGAATTAAAGCAGATTCAAATCGATACAGGATGGTACAGATAGGTCTTGTTTAAGAGGGGTCTTGGCTTGAGTTTGGGTAAAAACGAGCTTGATCTTTCTTTATTTCTCTCTTTTTTAAAGCCAGAGTCTTGCCAGACTACTCAGCTTCATTGTCAGGGGTAAGAAAGATGTGATGTGGAAATGCTGACCCAGGTGGCGCCAGTCTTTGTTGTAAATATGGGGTGGCAGGAAGAAGCACGAGCGAAATACAGAGAAAAGAGAAAAGAGTGGCCAGCTGCCAGGGTAAAAAAGAGACACAAAGCTTTGCCAACGAAACCTGGTGCTAGAAGAGAGGATGAGCATACCGCCTCGCCTCACACCTCAGTAATCAGCGTGAACATCTACATAGTGTCAGGATCAACAAACAGCTTGAGAAAAGAGCAAGACATGCTTCTATCTCTGCAAGAAAATTAGCAATTAGCAGTGTGTGGACATAATAATATGCACAAAGTGGTAAACACTTGAAGAAAGCAGATTATTACTGGCACTTTGACCATCTTAGACCAGCTAGAAACCATCTAAAATGTTTTAAATCAGCTTCCAGGGGTTTTTAAACATGTTCACTGGTTTTTAGCAGGTTCAAGTTGGTCATTAGCAGGTTCAAGTTGGTCATTAGCTGTTTGACTACCACTTAATTCCCAACAGGTAGCTGGTTTGTTGCTGATCCATCTTAGATGACAGCTAATGACTACTTTGGATCAGCTAGAAACCAATATGTTTTTAAGCACAGCTTCCAGGTGTTATGGGATATGTTCACTGGTTTCTAGTTTCGTCCAATTTGGACATTAACTGTTAGACTATTACTTAATCCCCAACTGGGAGGTGATTTGTTGCTGCTTCAAGATGGCCCAGGTTAGATGGCTAGCTAACGACTAGCTTGGACCAGTTAGACACTAAATAATATATTTCAAACACCAAATGGACAATAGGTGACTGTCAACTTATGCGCGATTGCGTTTTCTACGCCTGCGTGTAAAGGAGATATCTTTTTAAGCAGGTATATTTGTCTATATTCATTCAAAAAGGGAAGCAAAACTAAGACTGCAGATATACAAACCATAAACAAAGCAGCGCTTGCTTACCATTTTGAAAATCAATCATGCTGTTCACGTTCTTTATTCCACTTCGCTCATGTTATTATGAAAATATTCCTGCGTTCGAATGCTCAGGTAAGATGACATACATTTAGAACAGCCTTTCTGTCTGTTCCATCATGACTTTGCTCGCTTTCATCACTTTTGCTATTATTCTCGTTCGCTAAACTGAACAGCCAATCAGAGTTCTCTCTAAAAAAAAAAAACCCAGATGGCGTCCGAATAAAAAACTCCGATGCTAAAAAAACGGCATTGTGTCCCTGGCTTTAGACTACTACTTGATCACTAACTGGTAGCTGGTTTGTTCTTGGTCCAAGATAGCGGAGGCTTGATGGCCAGCCAGTGACTAGCTTGAACCAGATACAAACCAGCGAATATGTGCCAAACACCGATGTTAAGGTGTTTTGGAACAGAAACCAGTGAATATGTGCCAAAATACCGATGTTAAGGTGTTTTAAAACATATTCACTGGATTGCTAGCCAATGTCTCCATCAAATAGTGGGGATTTTGGAGGTTTTGGCATTCCCAGCAGACTTATCCAACAATTACATGTTAGGTGTTAGTTTACCTAACATATCAAATGGGAAAAAAGGGGTTTGTGCTTCATGTCTTTATGCTTATTACAACATGACATCATGACTTTTGCGTAAACATACACGCCACTTTCAAGTCAAGTGGCGTGTTATTTATACGCATTTTGAGCTATCCGCGTGTACGCGTGTATATCTACGCCGTTATGTCCGAGTGATTCCGCGTGTATGTACACGCCGTTAAAAATCCGAGCGAAATAAAGCCAAAATTTTGATATACATCTGGGGAGCGATAGTTTTCTTACTAGGATGGCAGGGAAAGACTTATAAATGGTATTAACCAGTGACAGGTAGGTTTAGGGACGGGGTTGGAGTAGGTCATATATTTGTATATACAGTAATGTAACGTTAAGTTAACGGCGTTCATAAACACGCTGAAAAGCGATTTTGCGTGTTGACAGCACGCCAAAAATGGAAATAGGAATTGGCGTGTCATACATACGCAGTTTCATGAGATCAGTCTGCTTATTATGCTGAATAAATGGCGAAATCATATAACTGATCACCGTAGCTAACAAATTATATTGAACAAATGTTTCTATTTGAACATCTTTTAAATCCTTGTAAAATTAAATAAATTGTGGCTAATTTGGGTGTTGTGTTGGCTGCTCAAACCTACATCTTCCAAACTTTTCATTAGTATGAGTGATCTCCTTTAGATCACCGGCTCAAGTTGATGTTGCATGGTGTTTGTGTGAGTCAAGATTTTACCGCCTTCCTTTTGTAAGAAGCTTAAATCCTCTCCTTAAACTCTTTACCCTACAACATGAATCACAGAGAAACGCTTGAGATCATTCCCTCAAGCCATACGTTTACTCTGTATTAAACTTAAAAAAAGAAGCCTGTAATGTTCGTAATGGGCAGAGGCGGTCAGATGATTCAACGATTCTTCTCAATAAGCTCATGATCACCTCAACTACAGCAAATATAACAAAATCACCTGAAAAAATGTAGGTTTGTGTTTTTTTTCCGTACTGCTAGAGATGTGTAGGTGCCTTAAGTCCACATAGCCAGCTCTACTACACTTCTCCTCGATCCCCCATGTTAATTAGCCCGTTAGGGAGAGAAGAGAGATAAATAGTAAATCTTAATTAGTTGGGTTTTTTTTTCATTATGGGCATGTCAGTTTGTTTTATCAGCAGTTCTCTAATGCTACGCTGAGCTCTTTTAGCTTGTGTATTAGATGGAGTGGGCTAACATCTCTGTATTAATCTTTTTACTTAAAAAAGGGTGAGAACTGGACGATCTTCCAGCTGTCTTCCATCTCTGGGGACGCTCATAAGGGGGACACACTCGCAATGGAAGAGATTTATTTCCTTATCAATGGAAAACTAGCTCTCTGTGTGTAGCATTTACTTCTCTTTAACCTGCATTACTCTCTAAGCTAATTTTATCACGCATAGTACCATGTGATATGGTCCCTTGGAAACTATCTTAGTAAATACCACAAACTACAATTAAAACAATTGATTCATATGGGTAATCTCAAAACATTGTGTTTAGCTTTAACAATTTTTTTTTCTTAACTTGCTTTGCTAATGCGCTAGTCATCTAATATTTTACTTCTTGTCAATGTTAAACTGTAGTTTTCTCTTGCTATTCTACAAATTATGGCTTGTAGGGCATATAAATCTAATCTTCCCCTAAAAACGACCAAATTAAGACTTGCAGGCACAGCTAACAGCTGTTCTTTATTTTTGTAGCTTTTATTGAGCAACAGTTCTTAAAAACAGCAATGAAAACACTTTAATAGAACCACTCCGTTCCTGACTGTCTGCAATATTTTAGTAATAATTGTTTGCAGTGCAATATTTCCTCACATATCCCCGGACCTGATTCTAGCCCGCTACAAAGATGCATAATAAAATATACGTTACGTATGATGCTGAAGCAAGTGTGGCATTTCTTATTGCATCATAAACACAAACTATTGCAGCAACAGTAAATTCCACTTTAGGCTAAACCTTAGCTCTCTGCATTCGGTGTACAGTCTGTGATTTTAATAAAGGTTTATTTAGTATGCATGCACAAAAAATGCCGTTGCTGACTACTAATTTGGTTTACTTGTTATTGCATCTTTCAGATGTGCAAAACCGCATGCCTTGCTTTATATGGTTTTTCTTAATGAATATGATTAGGTGTCCTTTCATATGCGTAAATTATAGGGTGGTGTCAATGCAAACAGATTAAATTGCATCTCAAGTGATTTATAATGCTCGAAAGTCATTCAGATTTGGTAAATGCCTGTGCAAATTCATTGCAACCAATACGCAGATATTAATTTGATTTGGGTATTATGATCATAATGGTGAAAATGGGTTTCCACTGAATATCAGGGTTTTAAAATTTGAAGATATTGTATGCTGTTATTATAGATAGACTATTAATGACATGAATATATAATTATCTTTACTACTTTTATTATAGATGTGTCAAACCATTTAGCAAAATCCCCCATAATACATCACACCCAAAAAGCACACACATTCTGATAGATTGCACATGCTAAACAGTTTCGAAGTTATGTTAGATTTTAGTAAACCAGGTCTTTCGTTACTAGATCTCCTTTCTGTCATATCATTTTAATCTTAAGTCAGACCCACTGGATGTTGTCATAGCAAATCTACAACCCACAAAACTGACTGTCAGTGACCATATGACTGGCTTTCCTCCTCACAGACACAGTCAGTCCCCTCGCTCTCAACTAATCATTGGTGTGTGTGTGTGGTGTGTGTGTGTGTGTGTGTGTGTGTGTGTGTGTGTGTGTGTGTGTGGTGTGTGTGGTGTGTGGTTGTGTGTGTGTGTGTGTGTGTGTGTGGTGTGTGTCTGTGTGTGTGTCTGTGTCTGTGTGCGTGATAGAGTGCTTCTTCCTCACACTCCTTGGCGACCACGTTGGTGCTAATTTCCCATGGCAGCTTATGGTGCAATTAGAGCCTGGAGGGCCTCCACCCTTCACACTGAATCACTGACGGGCCACTGAACAATCAGGGGCAGCAGGAAGCAGATCGTACGCATGCCTAGGGTTGGCAAAGATATAATGAATAATTTTGACAAAATAAAAAACATCCATCTATCCATCCATCCATCCATCTATCCCATGAAACTCTGATTTCCATCCATCCATCCATCCATCCCATGAAACTCTGATTTCCATCATCCATCCATCCATCCATCCATCCATCCCATCCATCCATCTCCATGAAACTCTGATTTCCATCCATCCATCCATCCATCCCATGAAACTCTGATTTCCATCCATCCATCCATCCATCCATCCATCCACCCAAATCCATCCCATCCCATGAAACTCTGATTTCCATCCATCCATCCATCCATCCCATGAAACTCTGATTTCCATCCATCCATCCATCCATCCATCCATCCATCCATCCATCCCATGAAACTCTGATTTCCATCCATCCATCCATCCCCATGAAACTCTGATT
Organism: Chrosomus eos; assembly: GCA_036326025.1. Lineage (NCBI taxonomy): Eukaryota > Metazoa > Chordata > Actinopteri > Cypriniformes > Leuciscidae > Chrosomus > Chrosomus eos. Next base: position 3,520,956 of record CM070827.1, read on the forward strand.
TCCATCCATCCATCCATCCATCCATCCATCCATCCATCCATCCATCCATCCATCCCATGAAACTCTGATTTCCATCCATCCATCCATCACCATCCATCCATCCATCCATCCATCCATCCATCCATGAAACTCTGATTTTCCATCCATCCATCCATCCATCCATCCATCCATCCATCCATCCATCCATCCATCCCATGAAACTCTGATTTCCATCCATCCATCCATCCATCCATCCATCCATCCATCCATCCATCCCATGACACTCTGATTTCCATCCATCCATCCATCCATCCATCCCATGAAACTCTGATTTCCATCCATCCATCCATCCATCCATCCATCATCCATCCATCCATCCATCCATCCATCCATCCATCCATCCATCCATCCATCCATCCATCCATCCCATGAAACTCTGATTTCCATTCATCCATCCATCCCATGAAACTCTGATTTTGTTCTAAGTTAGAGTATCCAGACTATTATATCATGAGCATGTGATGATTATCACAGTCTACTGTACAGCCCAGGGCCAGTGAGCGCACACACACACACACACACACACACACACACACACACACACCACACGTTTGCTACCTTAAAGCTTAGAGACTGATGTGTGCAGACAGATGAAAAACTCTACAGATGTGAGCTAGCTGAATACTGGGTTAATGTGGTTCATTGTGGCCACATTCCCACAAATATTCCAAATGATTGTCCCAGCTCATCATTGATCAGATCTAGACAGACTTTGCCTTCCAAACTGCTCAGGTTCTGTGTTGTAATATGCGATAGAACTGGTTGGGTTGATTCATTCATCATCAGGTTGGATTCCGGGAATTGGGTTGCTTGGGTCACTCCTGTGTTGAATTCGTGGGTGAGAGAGGGCAAAATGGTGGACCCAGATCAATTCTTTTCAAAATGTGGCAATAAATTACAACTTACAAAGCTAAAGGAATACTAATTCACTGCTTAGCTGCTGCCATGTGCAACATCAAGAGCACAGCTGTTTTCTGGGACAGAACAGCGGTTATATTTTCCTCAGTGTTTTCATTTCCTGTGGTCATAAAATATACTTTATTTCTATTTTAACTGATATTTCACTCCTTGGTAATGGGAAGCATGATTGTGTGTGTTTTTCATTTGTTTGATGTAAAGTAATCCCAAAATGAATACCCTCGACAGAGTAAAAACACCTTTGTGTATAATATAGAATTTCCATTGGCCTCATGACAGTAGCTTCTAATTGAAGATTGCATTAATTATACAAACAAGCTTTCCTTCACTCAATGTTATTGAATTCCACTCAAAGCTTGTGAGACAGATTCTCTTCGAAATAAGTCATGGTTTCACAATGGCTAATAAAACAGCCAGGAACGAACGCCAATCCTCAAGCTTACACTCTCAAATAAACTCTATAGTTCTAGAAATAAAGGCCTAGTGCACTCACAAATTCAAATGTTTAAACTTGGTGTTGTAAGACACGCAAGAACCAATCAGATATTCGACATGTTGAATGTGATTGTAGATGCTGAGAAAGAAATGTGATGGTTTTGTGTCTTTGGTTGGTTGGTTGGTTGGTTGGTTGGTTGGTTGGTTGGTTGGTTGGTTGGTTGGTTGATATCTTTGTTTTGAACATGTAAATACAGAAAAAAAACAATGGTAAAAAACAACAACTGAACTACAAAATTAAACTCCATACTTTCCAGTATATAAAAAAAACTCTATTTACATGTACAAAAAGGAGTAGGAATAAGTCAAACTTATGTACTCCTACCCCTTTAAAGACACTACTGTACTGATACAGTAGTGTGCATTCACATGTATTTATCATTTGAGCACAAACATTTTCTTTTTTTGCAGACTTACCCATTATTTTATTATTTTACCATTAATCTGGATTATCTAAGATCAAAATCTTAACACACATCTAAACCATCTCCATATAAAGACTTTCCACACAACCTTGCCTAATATATATAACACACACACACACACACACACTCACACTCACACACACACACACACACACACACACACACACACACACACACACACACACACACACACACACACACACACACACACACACCACACACACACACACACACACACACTCACACTCACACTCACACTCACACTCACACACACATGTAATGTTTCTGATGCCACCCTTGTGAACACTGCTCTCTCTCTTTGCTTTACAGGTTTCATATATACATGTGGTGGAACATTAAAAGGAAGGAATGGGACCATTGAAAGTCCTGGTTTTCCATATGGATATCAGAACGGGGCAAACTGTACGTGGGTTATTGTAGCAGAGGAGGGCAACCGAATTCAAATAGTCTTTCAGTCATTCGCGGTGGAGGAGGACTATGACTTTTTATCCTCTACGATGGACACCCGCATCCAGCTAACTTCAGGACGAGGTGGGTGCACTTTGCTGAGTATAATTTACGGTGTGCCTGTAAGCTTGACTGTGATGCCAAATGAAAGTGCTGCCAAGAACTCTCCCTGAATAATTACACACAAAAAAATAAGCACTATAGTCTAACTTGGCCATTGTTTCATGGACTCCTCTATCTTTGGAATCGACTCTCAGCCATACAAAGTTACATGAATAAAAGCTCTATACATAAACCATACGGTTAAGCCTTTAATTGAAGATCACAGATTTGTAGGGCTTTGAATGGGTTTAACACTAAAACTAACACTTTATTTTGATAGTCCACTTTAGAAATTCTACTAACTATAAGTAACTTTGCAGGTACATGTCAACTAACTCTCATTAGAGGATTAGTAGACGTTCTCAATAATATTTGCTTACACTTTATTTTGTTGGTCCCCCAACAGAGTCAACTTATTCTACTAACCCGAACCCTAACACCTAACCATAACCTCAGTCTACTACAGTCTACTACAGTCTACTAATACTCTAATAGGAGTTAGTTGACTAGTTAGTAGAATGTCTAAAGTAGACTATCGAAATAATTGTAACCACACTAAATTCTCTGCAAAGAAAATAAGCATGTCTTCTACTAAAATAACCATTTTATTAGTCCACAGTGTCAACAGCAGTGTGAACATGTGCATAAAGAGTAAATGACAGCTACCTAGGTTGAATTGCAGGTCATTTGTGTGCATGTCTGTGCTGTTTATGGTCAGATCTGGGCAATATCATAGTGGACATGACTGTTGGAAATTACAGACAAAACAGTGTATGTCTTTGTTACGGGCGAATGATTCCAAGTGCTTATATTTCACTATGTGTATCAGCAATGTCACGTACTGGGACAGCAGACAAGGATGTTAAAATGGGACATACATCTAGTATTATGCGCAGTAAATATGTTTGTAAGGTATAGTGAAGTTGACCTAACATGTCCATGGATTGTTCTTTTTTAATCACCAATTTTTTCCATCAATTTTTGTCTTTACTATTTAGTTAATAGTCCTGCAGGTTTGTGTATGTTTGTGTCTTAGGCCCTGTCCTCACGGAGACGCGTTTAGCTGTATACGTACACATTTTGTATCGTATTGGCGTTTCGTCCAGACGGATCCGGTGTTTTGGGACACTGAAACCGCTATTTTTTTTAAACCGTGTCCCAGAGTGGATAAATCTGAAAACGACACCGACATCAACAACAGTGGCGGACTATATGCTTGTGTTTGTGCTGCAGAAGCTACTGAGCCTATTAGCTTTACTAAAGCGCTATCTTCTGCTCCTATGCTACTACGGTGAGAAATTCACCTTGCTGTCGCGTTGGGTTCTTATAGAGCGCCTGGGTTATGCGCATGCTCCAAGTCGTCTTGTCCTTGTTTTAGTGTATCTCTGTGGCAGTGTATCTCTGTGACTGTGTAACAGTTTTACAGTTACATTTCGGTCCCATTAGCTTTCAGTAGGTGTATTAATTAATCCTGACACTAGGGGCGCTCTAGCCAGTGAGATGCCTAGTGGCATAAAAAGAGAAGAGAAGAAGTATGGAGTAGGAAGTATGTGTTAACCACATGGAGAAGCTTTCTCACTGATACTGTCTTGCTGTGTATCCCTTATTTGAGGAACCTGAGGTTCTTAAGCTCAACTGTAAGTACTCTTATTTGGTACTTAATTTGTATATATGATGTTGGGTAAGGTTTATGTAAATATAGGATGAGTAAATGTGTTGATGGTGGCACTAAGTTAATTTGTTTGTTTGATGCAGAGGGTTCAACGTGCAGGGCTGAGCTAGAAGCTCAACTACCAATAGGACATCGGCCAAAAAAAAGGATTAACTGTCTTCGTTTTGTCCACAACATCGTTTTGCCGTCTATGATTCATTCACAAACTACAGTTCACATGATTGACAGCTACTTGGAATATCAGAGGTGACCTCGTCAACAGGGCACTTAAGTACTGTTTCATCTTACCTCTTCCCTTTAAGCTGAACTTTGAGTAGCCAAAGACACTGCTACAAAAGACTGAACGGTCCGATATTTTCCTTGCAAATGTCTGACTATATGTACATAACAAGTTACTGACTGTATGTTGTTTTGTGTTGTAAATACACTTGGCTCATTGAAATGAGAAAGTCTCTGGTCCCTTAATTGTGTAGCATTAAAAGTAAGTGTTACATTAATGGCGCCCGAACAGGGACAAATTGAAAAGGAAAAAAACAGAGCTTAATTGAATCTTGAAGAGAGACGTATAATTCTACTTTCAATGAGTCATGCCACTTATGGGTTTTCACTGTGACTATGTGTTTGAGAGGTCAGTGCATTGTAAGAAACTTTGGTGTTTAAAGCTAAGGTTACATTAAGGGTTTGTTAGTTGTAAAATGGCTGACATGCAAAGAGAGGCAGAGGGTGATGACCCTTTAAGCCCAGACTATTCTTCAGAAACTTTCACTAGGCACCGTGAGCCTGTCCAAGACCTCATTCATTCTCTCAGTAGTTTATATCTGGAAAATGAACAAGAAAATGTAGACCAAGAAGGTGATTTTGAAGATTCTCTGTTACCTCCTCCTCCTGAAAATGAAGAAGAAGAGAGTTTAATAACTATGGTAATGGCTTCAAGGATGTATAAGATAGAAAATAGAGTGGAAGGTTTGGAAGGTACCTCTGATGTTTTTTTTAAAGATATGCAACGCCAGTTGAATGAGCAAGGTAATCGGATGACCGCCATTGAAAGTCAGTTGCAACACCTATTAGATCTGCATAAAGACCATCAGACAGAGATGCAGAATTTAGAAAACTCACTATCTACCAAGTTTGAAGCTGGATGCGGCCAGGTAAAAGTCAACTTGGAAACCAAAGTCCAGGAGTTGGGACAAGCGACCATGGATTGCTTGAAACGGAGAGATGGCCAGCTAAGAACTCTAATTCAGTCTTCTGGGAGAGCCACTTCTACTCCAGGTTTTAACCACACTGGAGCAACCCATAGTTCTTTTCGACCTGTACATTGCCATACTCCCATCAAATTAGAGTTTCCAAAGTTCGGAAGTTTAGATGGAGAAGATCCCATTACGTATCTGGAGCGTTGCGAGGAGTATCTGGCTATACAGCCACTGAATGATGTTGAAATTTTATCCATGCTTCCTTCAGTATTAACATACACAGCCAAGGACTGGTGGCTGGCGGAGAAGAAGAAAGTAAGAACATGGGCACAATTTAAGTCTGCTTTTCGTCAATCCTTTTTTATCTGAGGATCACGAAGTTGAAGTGGAGAGAAGATTAAGAGAAAGGAAACAAAGAGTTGATGAAAGCATCCGGACGTTTGCATACCAGTACAGAGCATTATGTCTGAGGTTGAAGCCGGCTATGACAGAGCGTGAGATTCTCCAAGCAGCACTCCGAAATTGCAATCCAAGAATAGCCAGTATTTTAAGAGGTACTGCAACTACTGTGGATGAGCTGGTACGTGTAGGAACACTCGTGGAGAGAGATATTGGGGAGGAGCGAGCCTTCTGGAGGCAAAGACACCAAGAAAACACTCCTAAGCCTCCTGAAACCAATAAATTCCCAAGAGGACGACAATCTAATCCACATATTGCTGTCTTTTTCAGAGAACGACGAAAAGCTGATAACTACATTAACATTGCCCATAACCATTAAAGGCCACCAATATCAAGCAATACTGGATACGGGAAGCACTTATTCATTATTGCAAGAGTCTTGCTGGCAACAATTGACCTCAGGACACGAAGTTATGCAGTCAAGTAGAGGACAGTCGTTTTCCCTCGCTAATGGTCATGTACAGTCAGCCTTAGGCAAGGTATCTTGGCAAAGTACTATCCATGGTCATAACTATCCTCTAAGAGCCTATGTGATGAGAGACAGTGACTTGGCTTTCCCAGTTGTATTGGGGCTTGAGTTTCTGACGACCTCAGGAATCGTCCTTGATTTTAAAAACTCTACGTATGCGGTGCCCGAGGAAAGCGATACAATCCACACCTTCAATATTTCTTCACCCTCACCAACAGTTAGTTTGCACCTTGCACTACCTTTAGTGCTAATGAGTTCCTCTACGCTTGCCACCATAAAGGAGTTGGTAGACCGAGCTGATGCTACTAAAACGCAAAGACGTCAACTAGAAGGTCTAATGCTGGATTGGCCAACAGTATGCACGGATAATTTGGGACAGACTACTTTAATTCGCCACCGGATCCATACCATCGATGAAGTTCCTGTGCGTAAGAAAGCTTACCCTGTTTCCGGCTCTAAGCAAAAGTTCATAGACGAAGAAGTGGTAAATATGCTTAACAAAGGCATTATAAGGCCTTCTGTATCACCTTGGGCAGCACCAGTAGTCTTAGTGCCAAAGAAGGATGGTAGTACCCGCTTCTGTGTTGACTACCGAGCCTTAAATTCCAAGACTCCTCTTGATGGATTCCCAATGCCACAGATTCAAGACATCCTAGAATCCCTGTATGGGGCAACCGTGTTCAGCACATTAGACCTTAAGTCTGGTTACTGGCAAGTAGGAATGGACGAAGACAGTATACAAAAAACGGCGTTTGTCACCAAAAACAATCAGTTTGAATTTATTCGTCTTCCCTTTGGCCTCAAAAACGCTGCTGCAACCTTTCAAAGGCTAATGAACAATGTTCTGAGAGATTATTTAGGGAAGTTCTGTTTTGTATATCTTGATGACATTGTGATATATTCCAAAAACATTCAAGATCACTTCCAACATCTCAAACAACTTTTTGCAAAACTGGAAGCTTCAGGATTAACACTTAACCTCAAGAAGTGTTCCATGCTGCAAAAGACTATCACATATCTGGGACATGTCGTTTCAGAGGAAGGGGTCCGTACCGAAGCTGCTAAAGTCAAAGCAGTTCGTGATTTTCCTGTACCCAAGAATGTCAAGGAGGTACAAAGGTTTGTGGGTCTAGCCAGTTGGTACCATCGCTTCATTTCTCACTTTTCGGAGCGAGCAGCACCTTTACATGCACTAAAGGCTAAAGACAATGCTTGGGATTGGACCATTGAATGCCAGAATGCTTTTAATGATCTTAAAAATGCCCTCCAACAAGCACCAGTTTTAATGCCCCCTGACTTCACTAAGGATTTCAAAGTGCAAACTGATGCTAGTGACATAGGTTTAGGAGCTGTTCTGACCCAAGAAGTTGATGGTTTAGAGCATGTCATTGCTTATGCTTCAAGACTCGTACAGGGAGCGGAAAAATCGTACTCTACAGCAGAAAAAGAGTGTCTGGCTGTGGTGTGGGCTGTGGAAAAGTGGAGGCAGTATTTGGAGGGAAGGAACTTCGAAGTACTCACAGACCATTCGGCCCTGACTTGGGTATTCAATCAGCCAAAACCATCCTCCCGGTTGACCAGGTGGGCTTTAAGGCTACAAGGTTTTAACTTTACTGTTAAGTACCGTAAGGGATCATGTAACGTTGTACCTGATGCCCTATCCCGAGGAATACCTGGGCAAGAGGTGATAGGTCATATTGCCCTATGTCAACCCACAAAACCAGATCCTAGTTTACCAGTCAGTTGGGATGAGATTGGGAAGGTCCAAAAACTTGATTCTTCTTTACAGTATTTGTGGGAGTCAGCCAAGCAACCCAACACTGATCCAAACCGCATTGCTTATATAGTACAAAACGACTACTTGTTTCGCAGGGTACCCGACAAGCAACAAGGAAGCACCAGCCAGTTAATCATACCTGTGCCACTGAGGGAAGCGTTTTTGCAATTTGCTCATTCAAATCCATTAAGCGGACACTTGGGAAGAATGAAAACCTTACGGAGGCTACTGGACAATGTTTATTGGCCGGAGATTCGTAGGGATGTGTGGAGTTTCTGTACCCAATGTAAGACATGCCAAACCTACAAACCAAGAATCTCTAAGCTATCTGGATTGTTGCAGTCAACCCCAGTAGTGGAGCCGGGCTATATGCTTGGAGTAGATTTGATGGGTCCTTTCCCAAGAAGCCGACGTTCCAATGAATTCTTATTAGTCTTTGTAGATTATTGCAGCAAGTGGGTAGAACTCTTTGCTTTACGGTCTTCAAAGACTCATCTGATAACCAACATTCTGATCAAGGAAATGTTCACACGATGGGAGCTCCGGCATACTTAGTTTCTGATCGTGGGCCACAGTTCACTGCCCAGCTACTCAATGATACCTGCAAACGATGGGGTGTAGTTCAAAAACTCACTACAGCTTATCATCCCCAGACCAACTTAACTGAGAGGGTCAACAGGACATTGAAAACGATGATAGCATCTTACGTCCATGACAATCATCGTGACTGGGACAAGTGGATACCAGAATTCAGGTACGCTATCAATTCAGCATGGCAAGAGAGCACGACTCTCACTCCGGCAGAGATTGCACTAGGACGCAAGTTAAAAGGCCCACTTGAACGGTTAATCCGTAAGCCGCCTAATCCTGATCATATAGCCTACAGCACTGTTGAGAGACAGAAAGCGCTTATAGACCAAGTGAGAGAAAAGACCGCCCAAGCCCAGGAAAGGCAAGGCAAATACTACAATAAACGTAGAAAGGCTGAATTCTTCGAGGAAGGAGATTTAGTTTGGATCCTTACTCACCCTCTGTCTCGTGCTGCTGACTATGTGATGGCCAAGTTAGCTCCAAAATGGAGAGGTCCTGCAAAAATCTTGAAAAGGGTTAATAACGTCAATTACAAGGTTGAAATGCTTGATAACCCGAACCAAAGTGATACTTACCATGTTGAAAAGCTAAAGAGATTTTTTGGGACTAATTGAAACTTATTTTTTTTAGGGGTGGGGTGTGTAACAGTTTTACAGTTACATTTCGGTCCCATTAGCTTTCAGTAGGTGTATTAATTAATCCTGACACTAGGGGCGCTCTAGCCAGTGAGATGCCTAGTGGCATAAAAAGAGAAGAGAAGAAGTATGGAGTAGGAAGTATGTGTTAACCACATGGAGAAGCTTTCTCACTGATACTGTCTTGCTGTGTATCCCTTATTTGAGGAACCTGAGGTTCTTAAGCTCAACTGTAAGTACTCTTATTTGGTACTTAATTTGTATATATGATGTTGGGTAAGGTTTATGTAAATATAGGATGAGTAAATGTGTTGATGGTGGCACTAAGTTAATTTGTTTGTTTGATGCAGAGGGTTCAACGTGCAGGGCTGAGCTAGAAGCTCAACTACCAATAGGACATCGGCCAAAAAAAAGGATTAACTGTCTTCGTTTTGTCCACAACATCGTTTTGCCGTCTATGATTCATTCACAAACTACAGTTCACATGATTGACAGCTACTTGGAATATCAGAGGTGACCTCGTCAACAGGGCACTTAAGTACTGTTTCATCTTACCTCTTCCCTTTAAGCTGAACTTTGAGTAGCCAAAGACACTGCTACAAAAGACTGAACGGTCCGATATTTTCCTTGCAAATGTCTGACTATATGTACATAACAAGTTACTGACTGTATGTTGTTTTGTGTTGTAAATACACTTGGCTCATTGAAATGAGAAAGTCTCTGGTCCCTTAATTGTGTAGCATTAAAAGTAAGTGTTACAACTGGTCTGGCATGTATACCACATCGTTTTCAGTCGGTTTCAATGGTTTTGTGTGTACGCATATATTTCTTGAGACATAGAACGAGGAAAAAAAAAGATCGGATAGGGAAAGCTCTGGCTTCGTGTGGATGTGGCCTTAGAGATGGTTATGTTTGTCAGTGCATATTATGCATTAGGCAACGGAGTAAAGGTGGTGTGAAGGGACCGTCTGGGATTTGGGGTCACATTTGCAGAATGGATCAATATCTGACAGATCCCAGCCTCATAAATAAATAAATATATGGGGGGGGGGTCTTGTATTCTGTCATTTTCTTCCCCTCGTCTCATTCTACCTCTCCTTGCTCTCGTGCTGTCCTGCAGGGAGGAGATATTAGAGGTGGGTGTGGAGAAGAGGAAGGAAGAATAATGACAGAGTTTAATTAAACAGCTCAAGAAGTAAATAATGCAGGATTCTGCAGGCACTACATTTGTGTCTTGCATTGCCATGTTTGCTGGCATCTCAGACAAATTGCATGTTGCTATTCAGTCGTTTTAAATTATGCACTGCAATTAGGGATTGAGCCCTCTCTCTCTCTCTCTCTCTCTCTCTCTCTCTCTCTCTCTCTCTCTCTCTCTCTCTCTCTCTCTCTCTCTCTCTCTCATCTGTTTGAAAGGAGATATATACAGCTCTTTTACTACCATCGTTCTTAGAATCTTTGTTGCGGCTAACAGCCAATTATATTTCATATATATTTATATATGTCCATATATATGTCCTATATTTAATTATTTTGATTAATCAGGAGGATTCATTTACACTGTAATGACCCTGTAAGGCGAGCACTCTGAGGGTGTGTTGAGTTATATAAAATGTAAGAGTCATGTTGCAGTCGCTGCAGTTGTTCATTGGTTTGTTCGTTCTGTCTTGCCTGTGAATCTTGTGTGGGCGACGGAGTCTCAGATCTTGATGGGTGATAGATGTCTTCCGTCTTTATATTACATCAGTAATGATTATTAATGTGACCTGGCTGAGACTCTAAAAAGTGTGCAGTTTAAATTAATTATAAACTAACAATGCCAGGGACTCTGACATCTGAAGATTTCAGTGATTAATCTTTAAATATGAACAGATCTGTCTGAATAATTTTACAGCTTTGCTCGGATATATCAAAACAAATGTTTAAATAGGTTTAAATGATCGTTTGGTTGGCAGGCAATTAAGCGTCCCCTCTCAAACTGTGATTGCACAAACATCTGGTATTCTGTTTGAAAATATCACTCATGTCTTATATATAATGGTTGACATATGTTATTTTTCAATAATCAAGATTAACCAAGGCTAATAACCAATATTAGCCGATAGCAATATACTGTAATGCTCATAAACATTGTATTTATTCAAATATACTGATGACAAATAAGAGAGACTTTGACATCAGCTCTGATCTTGTGTCCTCTCACGTCGTCTTTCAGTGACACGTGTTATGTACATACATTGATCAGTCATTCAGCTTTAAATTTGTAAATGAGTGCTGTTGTGGTGTTCGGTTTTCCCACGGTTTTGACGTCTCGGTTCGATTCGGTTCGGTTTAGAAAGCTAAAATTGCTTTTTTTTTTTTTTTTTAAAACATTGGTTTAATAAAAAAAATAAATTAAATTAATTCAATTATAATTAAACGTTTCGCAAGGATTTAAAAAAATCTGCTAATGTTGTAAACTATAGGGAGCCGCACATTACTATAACATTAAAGGTTAACATCAGAGCCTAGACTTTTAGCCTAAATTCAGATGCTATTTATTTTTTAGATCTATTAATCAACACCCAACACATTGTATGTAAACTGAACATAAGGCAGTTTTTGCATTAACTTATGTTATTGAAATATAATAATTTACACAGTTGCTGTCATTTTCATGACAGATATTTTAAACATACATTAAATAATCAAGATATCAACATAATATATAGGCTAATATAGTGCATTTATTTTGTGCAAGAGTTCATTTCTCTAGGAACCAAAAAGTTGTGGACACTGAATCACTCCTGCTGAGGTAAATATATAATGCTAGTGACAAGCTATGCTGTTTTATTGACTTCTTTCCGCTGCTGAAACACGGATTGAGCGATTACACGAGTTATTATGATGTCTTTCAGTAAGTATACTGTATCTTTCAACATACCTTCAGGTGTCCATTCATGTTTATTCTGTAACTGAGGAAGAGATGATCGCGTTTACTCGCGCTGCCACTTGAAGCCTAGTAGAGATCTGTCACGCCACATCAAAGAGTGCCAAAACGCCATTTATTGTTTGAATTTCATGATCAAATAGTCAGAATTTCAAAGATTACACCTTGCTTATTATCGAAAGTAACAAAATACGAAGCTTGCTATTTGGTGTTAATGGTGGTTAGGTTACAACCTGAATTCGTTGTGTACACAATAGGGCTGAGAATCGCTGGGTACACTGTAAAAAATATTTTAGCAATTTTGTTATTTCAACTTATTTTTTTGTGTAGAGATAACTAGATTGTCCAGACAAGAAATTTTAAGTTTTTCTTGTCCTCAACTTATCAAAATAAGTTAGTTAAACTAAACAAAACCCATGCAAAAAGATAACTCAAAATAATGAGTTAAGTTTTTTACAGTGTACTTCACGATACGATACGATATGCGATACGTTGTTCACGATACCGATAATATCACGATATGGCGATATTATCAATATTAACTGACAATATATCATGTTTTAAGAAATACAAATATATTTTTTTTAATTAGGAAAATGAATCTCCATTTATTTTTTTGGATGAAACCTCCGGAATCTAGAGCGCGCATGCGAGACAGAACATAGCCTACTGCGCGCATAACATAGACATAGCGTGCGTACGGCAGAGAGGGAGAGAGCGAGAGACCTTGCGTATGTGTGCCTCATGATAGTCAACTCGGATAATAAATAGAGCGTTTTATAATGGCTTTTAAGATCGATACTTGGCAAGAGCGCATCGAGAATCGGGAGTTGTTGAATCTCGGGAGTAAATATCGTGAGATATCGCCATATCGATATTTTGGCGCACCCCTAGTACACAACACATGAGGTGCAAATGAGCCGGGCTGGGCGGAGCCGGGGTAGCAGGGGGTGGGGCGAGGCGTGTTTGGTACGCGATTCGAATCGTGGGTTCTTTATTGCGGCTTTTCGGTTCGGTTCGAATATCGTTACACCCTACTTAATACACGACTCATCAAAAAAAAAAAAAAGAACTTTTTAGTGAGTAAAGGCCTGTACACACCGGGACGAATATCGGCTTGCGTTATTCGTCAGCGTTTTTCAACGCGTTTTTTGTGTTCACACCCAAGCGTTTTTCGCTGACGATGAGCCGAGTGAACATGCAAATTCATTCCCTGACATTAGATGGCGCTTAATGTACAGAAATACCCCGGTCCACAAAGTGCTTCTGACACTCGCTTGTCACTCAGAAGAAGAGAGCAAGTTTGTCATACAGTTCTTTATTCTCATTTGTGTCTCTTTATATAGACACCAACGAAACCAGCAGCTCTACATTCATCTGGCCTTGCATCTTCCTCGTCTTATTTCTTCCCGGCAGAGTGTAGTAGACGGACGCTGTGTATCTTCTTCGCCATTACGTATGTGTGCTCGGCAAGACTGTTTTGTGTTTGAGCGCCCCCAAGTTGTGTTTTACTGTAACTTCAGAAGCTCCAGACACGTGAGCAAAAGCGGCAATCTCATTGGTCGGATAGTTTTTGACGCGGCGCGTCAAACTGAAAAAACGAACCCGAGGCGTTTTTTTAAAAATGACGCTTTTACGCGTGGCGTTTTACGCGTCGGTGTGAACACTCACATTGGCGCCCTTTGTTTAGTCACGAGGCGTTAAACGTCGGCGAATAACGCGCGCGAAATTCGTCCCGGTGTGAACAGGCCTTAAGGCAATATTGTAATGCATTACTGAAAAATTTAAAAATAACATTCCCCAGCACTGCTCATAATACTCAGATAATTACTCGTCACCTTTACCATTGTAGTTTTGTAACCTACAGAAAGACTCACTGAATTATTCAGTGCATACATTTCAATTATTATGTTTGGTGAACAGAATCAAAAGATATGAATCACTGGATGAATCAAAATGGTGTAGAATGTATTCTACACTTACTCTTATCAGTGGTTGCCTATATATCCCTTCTCTATTAGTAATTGTCTTTCCACTGTGCTCCCTTTCACCTTCACTTTGAGATATTGTATATTTCCCCGTCTTTCTTCTCCTCACCCTCCGTATGTGCAGAACGCATTCATACATGTGGCTGTGGGGCTGCGAGTGGTTGATGTAGTAACGCCGGGTGTCAGTGTGTGTCAGACTGTGTACGAGACCCCCTGAGTGAAGCCAGGTGTAATTGCAGACGCTTAGCCTGTGGAGCTAGCAGTGTAATTAGTCATCAGCATGTAGCGAGGATGGGACAGAGGAAGCCAGAGCAGCCACCAGCAATTACTCATCCCGTCCTGTCACTCAAAGCTACCCGTCGCCATAAATCATTTGCCGTTTGTTTTGGCGTGCGATGGAGGTGTCAGCGCAGGAGCACTGTACTGATGCATAGACAGAATTTGAAAATCAAGAGGCACTGAGATTTAAACCTAATTCATCCCTGTGTCTTTAAAGGGGCTATGTGTAGGTTTTTACTTAAAAAATCTTTAAGATAGAGTTTTCATTTGTAAATTTATGAGCCAACCATAATGTAATAGAAAGAATGACACCTTGACTGTCCACCACGGTTTCCTCTATCAGCCTGTAGTCGGGTCAGAATTGGCGCGAAAATTCACAAAATGTGACGTCATGCGCGTTCCCGTCTACTTGGGCTTACATCCGTACGGCAGCCATTAGTAAGCAGAGGCAATCGCTAGCAGTAGTGTTTCAAATGGACTCTGCGGATGGAAAGAAGCGACCAGCCTCCAGCACAATCCAGACACCCACAGAAACTTCCTTGTAAGTAAAAAAAAAAAGAAGCCTTATCTAGTGTGGCCAACGAGCGTGAGACTGGCTGCAGTTTCTCTAATGGCCACTGGTGTCAGTAACGGTTAGAAATTTCAGAACTTCTGCAATGCTCCTTTAAGTCATGCATATGCATGAAATGTGAATGCATGGGAGTACAGAAAGACTGTGAGCTGGTTATAAAAGCATGCAGCAGCACCATAGATCCACGGATAGATGACATTTGAAAAAGTTTCACCAAAAATTAAAATTCTTTCATTATTTACTAATTCTCATGTCAATCTAAAAGCATGTCACAAAAGCATAACTTTTATTAGTCTCTTCACATTGTTCTTGCCATAATATGACCGTTTAATGGTGTCTATAGACCCTCCATAAAGGGTAAATGCAAGTTTTTGTAAATTTTTCTGGTGTAGTATCCCTTTAAATGCACTGCTCAGTTCATTCAGTTCATCATCTGGGAGGCTGTAAAACCCACAACCTAAGCTCTCCACTTCATCCAGTCACTCTCATTGCACTTTCTAGGAATGCAGAGTGTAATTCATTCAACCATGGGTTACAAGTATCGACTGTAGGCTCAGAATACAGTCTGTCACTCCGTTATATTCCAATGGTCTGTAAGAGGAGAGTGACACGCCATTCGTTTGGCTTCTCGAAAGACGTCTCACATACCAAGTGGCTTGTTTTGAATAGCCAGAGAGGGAGAGCGAGTGACAGGCTACGTTTTCTCCCTATCTAGTGGATGTAAAGGAGTAGCAGTCTGGTCTGTTGCTGTGCAGTGTTTTCTGCCAAGAGCAAAGCCACGGTTGAGGAAAAGAGGGCTCTCTCTCTTTCTCTGGCTCCATCTCTGTCTATTGCTCTCTATCCAGCTTGAGTTACTGACATCTTGTGGTAAATGTGCAAAGTGCAGCATAGGCTGTAGCGTTTGTATGTACAGCTGCATTCTGGGAAAACAAAATTCATCAATTGATTGTTAGTGTGTGTGTGTCTCTCTGTAAAAAAATATACACTAGTATAAGTTTGAGGGCAGATATTTTCTAAATGTGTTTTATCGAGGTCTAGGCTCAACATAGCTGCAATTATATTTGATACAGTATTATTGTGAAATTAAAACAAATGAGGATTGTGGCTGTTGAGTTTCAAAAAGGGCCTTAAAGCACCTTAAATGTGGTCAATACCCACTGATATTCTTATTGTTGAGTCTGAATCGTTGAGTCAGTGAGTTCTGTCTGAATCGTTGAGTCAGTGAGTTCAGTCTGAATCGTTGAGTCAGTGAGTTCAGTCTGAATCGTTGAGTCAGTGAGTTCTGTCTGAATCGTTGAGTCAGTGAGTTCAGTCTGAATCGTTGAGTCAGTGAGTTCAGTCTGAATCGTTGAGTCAGTGAGTTCAGTCTGAATCGTTGAGTCAGTGAGTTCAGTCTGAATCGTTGAGTCAGTGAGTTCCATCTAAATCGTTGAGTCAGTGAGTTCGGTCTGAATCGTTGAGTCAGTGAGTTCGGTCTGAATCGTTGAGTCGTTGAGTCAGTGAGTTCTGTCTGAATCGTTGAGTCAGTGAATTCTGTCTGAATCGTTGAGTCAGTGAGTTCAGTCTGAATCATTGAGTCAGTGAGTTCAGTCTGAATCGTTGAGTCAGTGAGTTCAGTCTGAATCGTTGAGTCAGTGAGTTCAGTCTGAATCGTTGAGTCAGTGAGTTCTGTCTGAATCGTTGAGTCAGTGAGTTCCGTCTGAATCGTTGAGTCAGTGAGTTCAATCTAAATCGTTGAGTCAGTGAGTTCGGTCTGAATCGTTGAGTCAGTGAGTTTGGTCTGAATCGTTGAGTCAGTGAGTTTGGTCTGAATCGTTGAGTCAATGAGTTCTGTCTGAATCGTTGAGTCAGTGAGTTCTGTCTGAATCGTTGAGTCAGTGAGTTCAGTCTGAATCGTTGAGTCATTGAGTTCCGTCTGAATCGTTGAGTCATTGAGTTCCGTCTGAATCGTTGAGTCAGTAGTTCTGTCGTAATCGATGACTCAGTGAAGTTCTTTAATCGTTGAGTCAGTGAGTTCATCTAACGTTGAGTCAGTGAGTTCTGTCTGAATCGTTGAGTCAGTGATTTCAGTCTGAATCGTTGAGTCATTGATTCCGTCGGAATCGTTGAGTCAGTGAATTCTGTCTGAATGTTGATCATGAGTTCAGTCTGAATCATGAGTCAGTGAGTTCAGCTGAATCGTTGATCATGATCAGTCTAATCGTTGAGTCATGAGTTCAGTCTGAATCTTGAGTCAGTGAGTTCGTCTGAATCGTTGATCATGGTTCTGTCTGAATCGTTGAGTATGAGTTCCGTCTGATGTTAGTCAGTGATTCCGTCATAATAGTCGTTGAGTTCATGAGTTCGTCTAATCGTTGATCATGAGTTTGATCCTGAATCGTTGAATCAGTGGTTTGGTCTAATCGTTGATCAGTGAGTTCTGTCTGAATCGTTTAGATCAGTGAGTATCTGTCTGAATCGTTGAGTCATGAGTTCAGTCTGAATCGTTGAGTCATTGAGTTCCGTCTGAATCGTTGAGTCATTTGTTCCGTTGATCGTTGAGTCATTGAGATCAGTCTGAATCGTTGAGTCAGTGATCATTGAATCGTTGAATCAGTGATCCAGTTTGAAATCGTTGAGTCGTGAGTCCAGTTGAATCTTGAGTCAGTGAGATCAGTCTGAATCGTGAGTCATGATTCCGCTGAATCGTTGCTCAGTGAGTTTTTGTATTGAACAGTATGATTGATTGATTGATCGATTGAGAAAAGTTCTTGAAAAGTGTGTTTGTGCTATTTTTTTATAAATGCATGCCACGCTCCTTTACATTTGTTCATATATTAAAACACATTATGTATATTTAAGTGTGACTGATGGACCAAATACTGTAGTTTCTGTTTCCTCGCTCCCATCTACCCTGTTTTATTTGCAGCAGCGTTTGAGTTCATATCACAACTAATAACAGTATTTAACCAACAGCGATGAAGGTTATGCCTTGTTTACCATGAATGAATCATGCATGAACACTGCTAGTTGAATAGGTGGCCGAATACCCTCAATCACATGTTAGTTCCTGTCAGAATACACTGTAAAAAATAAAAGTGTGTCAGTACCTAAAATAAGGCTAACATCTAAATTAACTGTTTTTTTTCAATTCAAAACATTATTTACTGTGACCATACTGACTACATTAGCAAAACTAATGAAAGATTTAAGATCGGATCAGTAGAAATAGCTCCGTAATAGGTCAACCACGAGAATCAAATTTTCTTATCTTTGAGATAAAAGACTCAATGTATTATGAAACTACAGTACCTTCAGAACCCGACTTCCTTGCCAACCAAAAAGAGCAGCTATTAGTTGAAAAACACCTTGGCTGAAGATTCATTTATAGATCCCTGATCAAGTCAGTCTGCCTCAACATAAGTGAAGCACTGTTTAGTGTGATTGTGTACATTTTAACTATTTGCTTATGTTTCCATTTTAATGTGTTTAAAATGTAATGTGATCAAAACTGAATTTTCATCATCATTACTCCAGTCTTCAGTGTCACATGATCCTTTAGAAATCATTCTAAAAAGATGATTTGCTGCTCAAGAAACATTCAGGATTATTACCATCAATGTTGAAAACAGTTGTGCTGCTTATGCACAGATATAGCTGAACTTCCTTGAATTATTATTTTACTGTAAGTTCTGGTGTTAATCCAAGAGATAAAAGGCCAGACATTATACAAAGAAAAGAATCTGAGAGGAATTACTCTCATAGTCCTAAAATAACTTTGCATGGCTATTTTATTCTTAGCCTTTCTTGCATTACAGTCTCTTACATTAATGTATTGTATTTTCTTGCTTTCCATGTTAAGCACTCACAGCAATTACAGCCATTATATTATGAAACACAGTTGTTGTGTATTGAAGTTTGCAGATGTCTGTGAGTGAAGCAGTCGGGCTGGTGCGCTTCTACCTCTTCGTGGCCCAACACCCTGTGAAAACAACATAAATCAAGTGCGAACAGCCTGGCAAGAAGTCAAAGCCGAAGTGGTCGAGCCACTGGCCTATTGTGATCATTCACTACTCCACTTGTCCCTTACGCCCTTCCCCTGACTTTACACTTTCAGTGTATTCATCTCCAACACATTGCCCTTGGCTCTGGCTACAGGGACTGCCTTCATCATTATCCACTAAATCAGGACCACTTTGGGTTTCTTTTTTTAAGGGGTTGCCGCTTTAATGGAGGGGGTAAAAGGTTTATGACTGGTTTCCATTTCATATGAGGCTAATACATGTGCTTATAATGGATCAGTGTTGGGAACGTTACTTTAAAAAAGTAATTAGTTATAGTTACTCACTACTTGTTCCAAAAAGTAACTGAGTTAGTAACTCAATTACTCTATAATAAAAGTAACTCGTTACCAGGGAAAGTAACTATTTGCGTTACTGTTAAAAAAAAGATGACAGGTGTTTGTACATAACTTTCTATATTTATTGCACGTCGACAGACAACAAGAGGTTTATCCTGCACTTCACTTCACTGCACTTATTAACCCAGCTCCTCACTAGCTGTGTGAGCCAGGGGTGCGTTCGGATTACACAGTTTATTCAATCAATACATAGGCTAGTAACACATAGGCGTCATTTTGTACTCACCACTTTTTGAAACAAATAAATAAAACATCTCCAGTTAACTAGCAGAGCATTAATTTAGTTCGCTATTAAATAAGAGATCTAGCGTTAAATTGTTTTAGTTTTGAACTCAAGCTGAGCGCTCGTTGCCGCGGCTGCATTTGTTCTCTTGTGGCGCGCGCCGCACGCAGTCTTCACTCGGATGCGCGCTCTTCAATCTATCGCCGTTGTGGAGACTTTCTATTCATTCCGGTGAAATCACAAAATAAAAAGCACACAAACGTTTCCCTGCTTGATATGGACTGTAAACACTGATGAACATATTCGGTTTTGATACGGGAGAAAAAAAAAACTATTCTAGCGTGGATTAGAACCCATACTAGACCACTACGGATCGATGGATTTATTTACGGGTTGAGCAGAGAGGCTGCACAGTTTGACAAGTTTGTACCCAGCACTTCCGAAAATGCACTTCCGAATGCGTCTCTGTCCCCAGCACATTGCAAACCAAACTGACACCCGTGGTAACGGATCGCAATTAACGTCCAGTAACGTTAACGGCGTTGTAACGACGGGAAAAGTAATTAATTAGATTACCCCGTTACTGAAAAAATAACGTCGTTACCTAACGCCGTTATTTTAAACGCCGTTATTCCAAACACTGTAATGGATAAATCACTGGATATAGTGGGAATGATGTGTTGAGAAATGGAATAACTACCAATGACATGGCATTATAAGTGTGTATAATGTTCCTTCAGTATAAGAATATAACAGCAGACTTGTTTAAATATGCATGCACACATGCACAAATCTTGGACTTGGATGCACAAATTTTACTCATGGAACCACATTAAGATCTCCACATCTCTGGGATTGAACCATATAGGGCCTTTAGAATGAAGATACCAAAATTAAAGTTTGTTAAGAACCAGAATCTAGAAGTATATTAAGATATTTTTAACATTTCTTGAGTTACAGGCATGCAAACTTGGGGCAAAAAATGCAGGAAGTGCTTTTTCCCATTTTCTGAACCGTCACCGTTGGCATATAATGCAACAAAGATTGCCAAAGTCAACAGATGTTACAACTAGAACTACCAATCTCTGTGTGAAAATAAAATAATGATGCTGCCGCCTTTCTAAAGTCATTTTTATCCCCCTGTAATTTGGCTCCAAATCTCAGTTGAAAATTGTCAGTTTGACCCCTTGACAAAATAGTGAATTAGTTAGTCAATAAACAATTATGACATTTCATATTTTGGCTTTCTTCTTCATTTATGTATTTCTTTCACCTAAAAAAAATCAAATTTTTTAAAGAGGAACATTAAATCAGGTCTGATTCTACAAGCCGATCATCTTCTTACGACCCAAATTCACCTCCGCAAGATTATCTTTTCCACACCTTGATGTAATCTACTTATCCTCATCTTGCCAGCAGTTTCCCAATTAGACCTCAAGCCCCGTTAGAATTTTGTCATAATAGGTATAAAAGTGAGCAAGGAGGGCTCTTTGAAGTGAGCAATCGTGACGCTCTGTTGCGTTAAGAGGGGCTGCCAGTGTTTACCCCTCAGGAGATGCTGTTTCATTCCCCGCTCAGCATTCGACGCAGTCCACGGGGAGCACAAGGACAAGCGTGATAGGCGTGAACTCACCCGTGGACGAGCGAAGGTGCCGTACTGAGGTCTGTCATCGCCTGCAAATGGATTGTAGGATCAGAATAAGAGCGATGGTTATACACCACTCCAAACGCAGGTGGGGGAATAATGGGCTTTTTCTGCTGGTGTTTATATTGCAGCATGATGGTTCAGTACGAGCAGATGTTGCATTACAACACGCATTAAAACGAAAAACAAGATTCACTACTTAATTTCAGATTTTGGCGCTTTTTCAGAGGTTTTTAAAACGAAGTACAGCCTACTTTGTTACATAATTTGCAATAAAGCAAGTGCATAAATCTAACAATTTAACATCTGATGGAATTATATTTGAAGTAACTTAGACGGACAGACGGACAGACGGATGGATGGATGGATGGATGGATGGATGGATGGATGGAGAGATAGAAAGATGGATGATGGATGGGTGGATGGATGGATGGAGAGATGGATGGATGGATGGATGGATGGATGGAGAGATGAATGGGTGGATGGATAGATAGATAGATAGATAGATGGATGGATGGATGGATGGATGGATGGATGGATGGATGGAGAGATAGAAAGATGGATGGATGATGGATGGATGGATGGATGGATGGATGGATGGATGGATGGATGGATGGATGGAGAGATAGAAAGATCGATGGATGGATTGATGGATGGATGGATGGATGGATAGATGGATAGATAGATATGGATAGATAGATATGGATATAATCTAGATAGATATGGATAGATAGAATCTAGATAGATGGATGGATGGATGGATGGATGGATGGATGGATGGATGGATGGATGGAGAGATAGAAAGATGGATGGATGATGGATAGATGGATGGATGGATGGATAGATAGATAGATAGATAGATAGATAGATAGATAGATAGAATATAGATAGATAGATAGATAGATAGATAGATAGATAGATATAGATAGATAGATATGGATAGATAGAATATAGATAGATAGATAGATAGATATGGATAGATAGAATAGTCAAGTCAAGTCAAGTCAAGTCACCTTTATTTATATAGCGCTTTTTACAATACAAATTGTTTCAAAGCAGCTTTACAGAGATAACAGGAAAACAATGTTGTAATAGTATTGTTCAATTGAAAATTAAATGTCCCCAACTAAGCAAGCCAAAAGGCGAAGGCAACAGTGGCAAGGAACCAAAACTCCATCAGGTGACAGAATGGAGAAAAAAACCTTGGGAGAACCCAGGCTCAGTCGGGGGGCCAGTCCTCCTTTGGCCAACGAATGAACAGTGTATGATTATGAGTTAGGCAGCATAATGTCAGGAGTCAGATGGGATCAGAACTTTCACGATATTATCCAGTTCATCTGGTTGGGTTGGGTCATCCGGCCGGTGAGGAGATGAGTGTGGTGAGGTGTCCATGGGCCTTCACAGCCCTGATAATGCGTGTCGACGTGTCCATGTGATGGTCCTTCATCAGATCTGGATATGCCCTGGATCCGGCGGTCTGCGGTAAACCTCGGGATAAACAGAGAGACTAATATTAGCGTAGACGCCATCCTTCTTATGATGTACAAAGTACATCAGGAATTATGGGAAGTGTTCCCGGTTCCGGCTGATCTAATCTATGCAGCCTAACATTGAATTATAGAAATCTATAATGTGTTATGTGTATGCTAAGCCAAAGAGATGTGTTTTTAGTCTAGATTTAAACTGACAGACTGTATCTGCTTCCCGGACCGTGTTAGGAAGATTGTTCCAAAGTTTTGGTGCTAAATAGGAAAAGGATCTACCGCCAGCAGTCGATTTGATATTTTAGGTATTATCAACTGGCCAGAATTTTGAGATCGCAATAGACGTGAAGGACTATAATGCGTTAAGAGCTCGCTCAAGTACTGGGGAGCTAAACCATTTAGTGCTTTGTAAGTAATCAGCAATATTTTAAAATTTATACGATGTTTAATAGGCAGCCAATGCAGTGTTGACAGAACCGGGCTAATATGGTCATACTTCCTGGTTCTGGTAAGAACTCTAGCGGCTGCGTTTTGAACTAGCTGTAGTTTGTTTAATAAGCGTGCAGGGCAACCACCCAGTAGAGCATTACAATAATCTAGCCTTGAGGTCGTGAACGCATGAACTAATTGTTCCGCATTTGTCAGTGAGAGCATATGACGTAATTTAGATATATTTTTAAGATGGAAAAATGCGGTTTTACAGATACTAGACACGTGACTTTCAAATGAAAGATTGGTATCAAAGAGCACACCCAGGTTCCTAACTAACGTCGAAGACTTAACAGAGCAGCCATCAAGTGTTAGACAGTATTCTAGGTTATTAGGTGAGGAAGTTTTTTGTCCAATGATTAGAATCTCTGTTTTTTCAGAATTTAGTAATAGGAAATTACTGGTCATCCAATTTTTTATATCAGCTATGCATTCCGTTAATTTTGTGAATTGGTAAGTTTCGTTAGGTTTTGAAGAAATATACAGCTGAGTATCAT
Organism: Chrosomus eos; assembly: GCA_036326025.1. Lineage (NCBI taxonomy): Eukaryota > Metazoa > Chordata > Actinopteri > Cypriniformes > Leuciscidae > Chrosomus > Chrosomus eos. Next base: position 3,544,700 of record CM070827.1, read on the forward strand.
CAGCATAACAGTGAAAGCTAATTCCATATTTCCTAATTATATCTCCTAATGGTAGCATGTACAGAGTGAAGAGCAGCGGTCCTAGTACTGAGCCTTGTGGTACGCCATACTGAACTTGTGATCGATAAGACATCTCTTCATTTACTGCTACAAACTGATATCGGTCAGATAAGTATGATTTAAACCATGCTAGTGCAATTCCGCTAATGCCAACATAGTTTTCTAGTCTATTTAAAAGAATGTTGTGGTCGATAGTATCAAATGCAGCACTAAGATCAAGTAACACTAATAGAGAGATACAACCACGATCGGATGATAGGAGCAAATCATTTGTGACTTTAATGAGAGCAGTCTCAGTACTATGGTACGGTCTAAATCCGGACTGAAAATCCTCGCAGATATTATTTCTTTCTAAAAAGGAACACAGTTGTGAGGATACTGCTTTTTCTAGTATCTTTGACAGAAAAGGCAGATTCGAGATTGGCCTGTAATTGACTAATTCTGTAGGATCAAGTTGCGGTTTTTTAACAAGCGGTTTAATCATAGCCAACTTAAAGGTTTTTGGTACGTATCCTAATGACAAAGATGAATTAATGATATCTAGAAGAGGATCTATGACCTCTGGAAGCATCTCTTTCAGTAGCTTAGTCGGTATAGGGTCTAGCATACAAGTTGTCGATTTAGATGAATTAACAATTTTGCAAAATTCTTCCTCTCCTATAGCAACAAATGAATCAAAATGTTCCTCACAGAGACTACAATATACTCCCTGATGCGATACTGTAGTAGACGGTTGCATAGTTATAATTTTGTCCCTGATATTATCAATCTTATAAGTGAAGAAGTTCATAAAGTCATTACTGCTGTGTTTCTTATAAACTTCTGGGCTTGAAGCTTTCTTTTTCGTTAGTTTAGTCACTTGTTCAAATAAATACCTAGGATTATGTTTATTTTCTTCTAATAGGGTTGAAAAATAATTAGTTCTAGCATCTTTTAAGGCCTCTCTGTAAGCAATCGAGCTCTCCTTCCATGAAATCCGAAATACCTCTAGTTTTGTTTTCTTCCAGTTTCGCTCCATTTTTCTGGCTGCTCTCTTAAGGGCCCGGGTGTGCTCATTGTACCACGGCGTTGGACTATTTTCTTTGATCTTCTTTAAGCGCAGCGGAGCAACTGTGTCTAAAGTGCTGGAAAAGAGAGAGTTAAAAGTTTCTGTTGCAATATCAAGTTCTTCTAAGCTATCTGGGATGCTGAGATTATGAAACTGATTTGGAAGATTATTGATAAAGCAATCTTTAGTGGCAGAAGTGATAGGTCTAACATATTTATAACATGGAGTCGGCTTTGCAGCCTTGGCTAAATGTAATTTACACGAGACTAGATAGTGATCGGAGATGTCGTCGCTCTGCTGTAGAATTTCAACGCCATCAACATCTATTCCATGTGATAATATTAGATCAAGAGTATGATTACGACAATGAGTAGGTCCTGACACGTGCTGTCTCACTCCAATTGAGTTTATAATGTCTTTAAATGCCAATCCCAATGCATCTTTTTCATTATCTACATGTATATTAAAATCACCAACAATTAGGACTTTATCTGCAGCCAATACTAATTCTGATAGAAAGTCAGCAAATTCTTTGATAAAATCTTTATGGTGCCCTGGTGGCCTGTATACAGTAGCCAGCAGAATTCTCAAACGTGATTTATTGTTTACACTATAAATTTTTACATTAAGCACCAACACTTCAAAAGAAGTATATTTAAAACTAGATTTCTTAGTGGTTTTCAGAATATTACTATAAATTACAGCAACACCTCCCCCTTTGCCTTTCGGACGAGGCTCATGTTTATAACAATAATCTTGCGGAGTGGACTCATTTAAAGTAATGTAATCGTTTGGTTTTAGCCAGGTTTCTGTCAAACACAGCACATCTAGGTTATAGTCTTTAATCTTATCATTAACTATGAGCGATTTTGAATTAAGGGATCGAATATTCAGCAACCCAAGCTTTATCGTTTGCTCATCTGTATTATATCTGTTTTTTATTTGTTGAACATCAATTAGATTTTTAACCTTAGAAAGGTTTGGCAGTTTTTTGGATTTCCAAATTCGGGGAACAGACACAGTCTCTATATGATGATATCTAGGTGAAAGAGTCTCTATGTGATGAGATTTATCTGACCTTGGTGACGTGAGGCCGCTAGCAGACGGGCGGTTTAGCCAGTTTGTCTGCTTCCTGACCTGAGCCCCAGATTGTCATGTTTTATCTCTAAGACTATGAGCCAAATTACTAGAGAGAAGAGCAGCACCATCCCAGGTGGGATGAATACCATCTCTTTTCAACAGGTCAGGCTTGCCCCAAAAACTTTTCCAATTGTCTATGAATTCTATATTATGTTGCGGACACCAATTAGACAACCAGCCATTGAGTGAACACAATCTACTAACTATCTCATCACTCCTTCGAACAGGAAGGGGGCCAGAGCAGATTACAGTGCCTGACATCGTACTTGCGAGTTCAAACACCTCTTTAATATTAATTTTGGTGATCTCCGACTGGCGAAGTCGAACATCATTAGTGCCGACGTGAATAACAATCTTAGAGAATTTACGATTAGCATTAGCCAGCACTTTTAAATTTGATTTGATGTCAGGCGCTCTGGCTCCGGCAAACATGTGACTATGGTGGCTGGTGTCTCTATTTTCACGTTCCGTGTAATAGAATCGCCAATTACCAGGGCACAATCAACAGCATTCTCAGTGGGTGTTTCACTGAGAGGGGCAAATCGATTTGTTATGGTAACCGGAACAGAAGAGTGGTTTTTTGATCCGCGACTAGAGCGATTTCTCACCGACACCCATCTGCCTGGCTGCACAGGCAATAACTCAGCCGGAACCGAATCATGTAAATGGTTCACTATGCTAGGCGCATCCAAAGTAGTATCTAAAGCTCGAGCACACTTACTATCCTCAATTAAAGTTTGGATGCGTGTCTCTAATTCTGAAATCTTCTCCGTCAGCCTGACTGTCTCCTTGCATTTATCACATATAAACCCTATGCCGACGGAGAAGGCTATGGTAAACATATGGCATGATGTGCAAGTGACAATAACAGGACAAGACATTACTCACCGTGTTTGTTGACTGATTCTTACTCACCTGGGCTTTTTATGAACTCAGATGTGCGGGGCGCACGAGAAAAATAAATAAATAACTGAGCGCACGGGGGGCGCCTTAACAGGCTAGCGAGATACTAGCGTGTTGTGCTAACAATAACGGAAGCTAGCGATGTTAGGTAAGCTGTAATTAGTAGTATAAACAACTAGAAATGATAGTAAACGATGGTTCAAAACAGAAAGAAATGCGAGGCTTAGACGGAGCTAACAGCCTCGGAGCAAACACACTCACACACAACAGCAGGCAGCGAGGCAGACATATAGATAGATAGATAGATAGATAGAATATAGATAGATAGATAGATAGATAGATAGATAGATAGATAGATATGGATAGATAGAATATAGATAGATAGATAGATAGATAGATAGATAGATAGATAGATAGATAGATAGATAGATAGATAGATAGATAGATAGATAGATAGATAGATAGATAGATATGGATAGATAGAATATAGATAGATAGATAGATAGATAGATAGATAGATAGATAGATAGATAGATAGATAGATAGATAGATAGATAGATAGATAGATATGGATAGATAGAATATAGATAGATAGATAGATAGATAGATAGATAGATAGATAGATAGATATGGATAGATAGATAGATAGATAGATGATAGATAGATAGATAGATAGATAGATAGATAGATAGATAGATAGATAGATAGATAGATAGATAGATGATATATGGATATATGGATAGATAGATATGGATGGATAGATAGATAGATAGATAGATAGATAGATAGATAGATAGATAGATAGATAGATAGATAGATAGATAGATAGATAGATAGATAGATAGATAGATAGATAGATAGATAGATAGATAGATAGATAGATAGATAGATAGATTTAATCACAGTTTAAATGGTTAATATTTGGATGTGGAAATGTACAGTGCAATATATCTCACATTAAACTAAGTTTCTTGGAGAAAGAAACTTGCATAATAGTCTATTTTTATCATTGCTCAGACACGCACTCTGACTGCATGAACCATTTCTATTATTGTTAGAGGAACCTTTCTATTAATCCCAGCGATGTACAGTATCTCCACTCGCCTGTCTGCATTTCCTCCAGATGATTTCCTGCAGAATGACCTCTCTGTCGAACAGGCTCTAATCTTAGCTTGGTCTCACCTGAGAGGAAAACACAGCATCCAGCCTCAAGCTCAACCCCTGACCTCCGGCAGGTCTGCTAACAACACATGATGGACAGATGCTAGCAGACATGAGCACTAATGATGGATTTCACCACGGTTGGAAAGACCTGAGGACGTTTGTCTTCCATGCACGATTGCTCTGTTCAGAAACGAAGACAGCATTTTAAGACATCACAGGTGCGCTCCCAATGTGAGGGCTGTGTCGATCTGCTGGACGCATGTGTCCTTCTGAAAAAGCACTCCCAGAATGCACTGCAACAAGCTCAGTAAACTAAATTAAATGGCTGACGAGGCGAGACAAATAATGATTATACATAAAACTAATATATCACTCAGTATACTTGAGTTCAGTCCCTTCTGAGGAAGAAAACATTTAAACCAGACTAAGGTTTGTTGGACTCAGCCTGGTCAGGTTAGTCTGCTGGCTGGTTTTTGACTGGTTTTGGGTTCTTTTTTCTTACTTAATACTTTATTTCTCCCTTTAAGGGGAATTTATTTTGGGCAATACAGGTGAAGCTGCATAACAAGATAGTTTTCAGATGGCTACCCTGCAGCTAAACCAGATAAACATCAGCTTTACCAGGCTGACATCTTAAACTAGCTAAAACCATCTTAAATCAGCTTAGACTGGTTTAAGCTTTTTTTTAGGACTGTGATTAAAATAGTTTTTTATTTATTTTCTGTCTGTTGTTTGCTTGAATTAACTACTTAATTAAAGAAATTACACAATATCATAACACGTTACTATAAGACTTATATTTGTTAATGTATTAATAATTTTACTCCACTTAAAAATGAACAGAAATGGTTCAGTCCCTTCTGGCTAGTTATAGAAGGGTTTGGGGCAGTTTAAGTATTTTTCAGTTAAAAAAAAAAATAACCCAGATAAAAAACTGAGACCTCAACTTAGGTCAGTCAACTTAAGACCAACTTAGACCTGTTTTCAGCAGGAGTATGCTAAAAAAAAAATTATATAATTTTTTTAATGTATTTGTGTATGTGGTTTGTTTGAATTAACCCAATGATTTAAAACAACACACAATGTTGTAACATTTTACTATACGACTAATTCTTGTTAATGCATTAGGTGTCATAAAATAACTTTTACTTTGCTTGAAAATGAACTGAAATAGTTTAGTCTCTTCTAAGAAAAAAGTATCCAATTTAGAGGGTTTTGGGCACTTTTCTAGTACTTTTCAGCTGGCTAACAAGCTAAACTAGATAAACAACAACTTGACCAGAATGAGACACCATCTTGAATCAGTTTAGCATTTCTTTTTCTGCAGAGTGTTTAAAAATGTAAAACATTTTAGTGTTTGTGTGGGCTGTTTGTTAATTAGAGCATGAAGCCATTAGCTTAGCAACATGCAATCGTCAAACTCTCTTGAAATTAATTGCGTATGTATGTAGAGTGCTCCAAATTACCCTCTTATGTGCTTCCATGATGGTTAGTATGCTATTTAGGCAGCTAACGCAGCTAATGTGTGATGCCGTAAGGGTTTTTTCTGAGGGCAAAACTTCCACATTAGCACCAGTACATACAGAAATGTAAAACAACCATCCAAACTAGATGCAATGAAAGAAACAAAATGTCCACACAAAAATGTATGCAAAAGCTCAGATACATTTTATTCTATCAAGGCCACCTACAAGGTAAAACAAAAGTGCAAAAAATTTTCGGGTTCAACTCTTCCTGAGTACCTTGACTTTCTCCTACATTTTAGTGTGCGGATCGTGCGTAGCATTTTCATATTTGATTAATGTTATCATCCTATTGTAAGAAATAGGGCTGCGTTGGTCTGAAATGAAATTTTACATAGGGGGAAAGATTTCAAATTACTAGAGATTAAGATGTTCCAAAGGGAAAACTAATCTCTTGATGGAGACAGTGCTTTGTGTTAAAGCAACTCTGTGCTATAAAGCATCATTGTGTGTTGCCTTTGTGCTGGGAGGCTTTGTACTGGAGAGCTTCCGGTCTTTTTCAGCTCATGATGGTCTCATAAAAGCACTGCTTTTCACTTGAAAAAAGGATTGCTTTTATGACATTAGCTGGATTTCAGGTGCCTGAAATTTTTTCCTTCTGGTACTGCACTCTTGACTGCTAGTATTTCTACATTATGAGCCAGATTTACCAACAGCTTGCTTCAGCGCAAATCCTATTTTGGCGCTAAAAACTACTGTCAGGATTTACTAAAGACATTCAGTGAAATATTTGCGCTGAAAAGGCGTGGACACAGTTATTTTTGTGGCTGACCTTATTGCATATGCATTTGTAGGAGTTCCCTTTCAGACGCAAAATTTATGAGAGTATTAAAAATTGCACGGTGATTTACTAAGATTTGTGCTCATCAATGTACGGGTGTTTGGCCCAAATAAAGCACGTCTTAAACCAGACGCTAACTGGTAGATAGTGTTGGTCATTATAGAAATAATCCAGCTTTAATTTGCGTGTCATCAGTAGATCACGTGCAAAACTTTCCACTCCCATTGCCACTTTTTTGAGATCGTCCACTCATGCTAATTTGCCCTGTTAAGTAAATCTGGCCCTATGGCTCCTATTTCTCTGTTAAATTGCTGTCTATACATTTGTCTAAGTGTTTTGTCTGGGGATTGTTCATGGTTGGATGAATGCATTAGCTGACGAGTACATTTTCTCCCCCTAAAGAACCAAGTCAAGTTTATTTTTAGATTATCCTCTGCTGCTTGGCAGTTATAGTAGGCAGTCCATTTTTAGAGAGGCTTAAAAAAGTGCATCCTTTGTCATCTCCAAAATTTAAAAATCCTCAGCATAGTCATCTGAAAACCCTAGATCATTAGGTCAACTCATGATGGTCTTTTCTTAATCATTCTCTGAGAAAACATGGTGTGTCGTGGTGTTCTGCTGTCTGCAAATAGAACACACTATATACAAGCTGTCTCACAGCTCAGTCATTTCCTCTTTCATTTTTTATTTCAGAGTGAAACTCAAAGATTTATGCAGCCTATTATAAATAATGATTTCCACTGATGCCAAAGTAATCTACAGCTGAATGTGATCTAACTTCGGCAACACTTTGTTTTAGAGTCTGAATTGTCAAGTCAGCAGTGTTTGCGGCATCATTCCACCAGCCCGACTGTTCGTTAATGTCTTCTGCTGTCAGGCCGTAAATGAACGAGACGATGAGCAACAACATAACAATTTGTGCATCCACATACAAACTGATTCTTTACAATCACCTGCTGGAAGAAACTGCAGGGACTGTGGGTGGAAAAACTGCCATCTCCCTCCTTTTCTCATTGTGTCCTTTTGTGATGATTACGTTGATATTTATTGGATTTATTGGTTGTCAGTGTTTCATCATTCTCATTACTTTCTAAACTTGAGTACAGCATCATAGGTACAGGGTTTTCATCCAAGCTTCCATAGAAGGTATTTCATGGGGTTTGTGTGCAAAAACATTTCATGTGCATGTGTGTAATATATAGGGGTCACTGCGTTAGAGGTTTTGGGGAGTCACTGGATCGATAATGATTGAAAACCACAGATCTAGGCATAAAAACACTTAAAGGAAGTTGGCATTTCTTCTCGTTTCTTCTCCCAGCATCTAAACCTCCATTTAAGCCATGCATATGATGACCTTTGCAATGTAAATATTTTCCCTTGAATCACATTAACCACAAAGACACATAATTTTTCATGCAAAAGTGAGTGTAAAGCCTTCGCCTCAAATTCCTTGACCTAATGCCCCTGTTTCTTTTGCTTTGTAGCCTGATTGCAATAAACAGGAGGTTCATTATAATACACACTGGGAGGCTATAAAATACTGTACATGTTTGATTAACTTTTTAAACAAAGTATCATCAGGGGACATCCATTTTCCTTCAACCCCAATGCCCATGAGAGCCACATAGCCGGTAGATGGGAGGTATAATGTAGTCAAATATGCAAATGAGCTCTCAACCAGCATGTGGTTTGTAAGTGGGCACGGTGCATTTGTCTCTCCTGTCTAAATCTTTGTGTTATGTCATTCATGAAATCCACACAATAGCATGCAATGAGAAACGCCAAATTGCTCTCTGAGGATACGTTATCGGAGTAGATGCTGCAATTAAAGAGATTTTAGCGCTGAGCCATCTTGTCGTCTGATGGTGAGTGGTTATGGTGCGTCGCATTTAGCTTAGAAAGGCTTGGAAAAGTGCAATAGAATGTCATTTTAAATCAGTGATGCCATTCAAATGTGGGGGCGTTCAGAGAGATGTACAGTTTATGAGAAACATTTGAAATGATTAATTGAGTCAAGGTTCCTGTTGATAAACCTTTTGAGCCAATGTTTGCAGAGAGAGGTGAGTAAAACGCAGAACAAAAAACACCTGCTGAACAAATGCTAACATAACATCATTTACCCTCCCTAGTTTGGTTGCTAGAGGACCTCACAATTGGCAATTAAACACCTGCAAAGTTATTGTTGCTGTTTTGTTTCCTTTTATGTAATTTTAGCACTGAAACGTGTTTTCTGAGGAAGGGAATAGAGACGTTATGTCAGTGACTGACGAATGGGGGGTTTCGCTAGTGAGCCCTATCATCTTCGAGTATTAGAAAATGAGTCAATGGTATGAAAAACCCATGGGTCTGCAGAATTTATATCGCGAACTCCGCCCCACCGCATGCGTATAAAAGGAGCGGCTAGTGCAATCTTGCATTATGTTTCTGCTGAGGAGTGTTTCTCCAGTGGTAGTGGCAGGCGGACGTAACATCTCCGTTCCCTCCTCGGGAAACGAGGGTTACATACATAACCGAGACGTTCCCTTTCGTTCAGTCACTCCGAGTTACATCAGATTAGATTGGGACCCCCATTCGTCAGTCACTGACGTAACTCAGAGTGACTGACGAAATGGGGGTCCCGATCTAATCTTGCCACTGCGGCTGTAACTGTAGGCTGTAGGGCCAGGGTAACGCAAGGATACCAAGGTACACTGGGTAGCATATCCCAGATGTAATATGTAACCGTGCCTACCTGTAGGGAGGACTTAGATACTTATATGTGGTGGTAATGGCGCAATGGATAAGACACATGCCTTTGGTGTGAGAGACCCGGGTTTGAATCCACTGTGAGACACCAATGTGTCCCTGAGCAAGACACTTAACCCCAACCTCTGACATATAAAGCAATTGTAAGTCGCTTTGGATAAAAGCGTCAGCTAAATGTAAATTTAAACTACATTCTGTTTTTATGACTGAGTATGTTTTCCAATAATGGTGGCAGTGTGAGAAAATATAAAGTGTATACTTTATTTCGATAGTCCACTTTTGATATTCTACGAACCATAAGTAACTTTGCAATTACATGTCAACTAGCAGTCATTAGAGTATTAGTAAATTAATATCTGCACACTTTATTTGATGCTCTCAACAGACATTCAATGACTATGTTCTTTGCAAGTACTAATACTCTACTGAGAGTTAGTTGACATGTAGTTGCAAAGTTACTTTATGCTTAGTAGGACTATTTTGGTGAGTTTAAAAGTTTCATGTTTTTTTCTCTAAAAAATAGTATATTTACATATGAATCACATCATACAAATTCATAGGAAATTGCCAACAGAATAGTCATGTTTTCTCATGAGGTTGAGTTGGTAACAAAAAATTTAAAGTAGCTTGTCTTCACCCAAGTGGCCACCAAAATAACCGGCGTATTTTATGAGCATTTTCTGATGGTGCGTTTTATTCACATCAGATTCATTGAATGAGCAAATGAGTGTCACATGGTTCTTTTTTACAAGGCTGCTAAAAGGTTACCACTTTCCTCAATGTCAGATTTATTTCCTTCCTTGATGTTCCTCCAGACTGACACATTGCTTGCCACATTGCAGAGCAAACATATTTTTATTTCAAAGCATAACCCATCACCGAGACACGTTGAGGCGTATTGAGACACGCAGGAAAATTGTGAGGGAAGACTGAATGCGGGATGCTAAGCTCATGCGGTGAGGGGGAGCGTGTGAGAAATACAGAGAGAAAGGGAAAGAGGGAAAGGAATATATAAAAGGAAGTGACTACAGATGACACAGTCTCTTTTTGTTCTTTCTCCCTCATTTTTCCTGAAAGCCCTGCATTTAATTAACGCTGAGAGTGTCCCTGACAGCCACATCCCAGTGACGTTGGAGTTATTTATTCACAATTTTTTAATATCGCCCAAAAACATCCTCAGGCATGGCACTTTCTGCTTTATAACACACTAATCTTCTTTTTGCTAAATATCACAGTAGTGGTGAATTGGAAAATGGAAGAGGAAAGAGATGACGCACATCAATGGCATGCTAATATCCATTTGCCGCAAAAAAAAATGTAAAAAAAAAAAAAACCTTCACAGACATCACCTCAGATAAACTGTCTGCTTAATGTACTATGACTAGGCCTTCTATTATTCAACGGCCGCTTGTGAACTTCCATTGCATAATAAAAACACTATGCTTTTACGTTTGATCTTTGGCTAGTAACCCCTGGCCACCGTGGCACAAAGGACAGTTGCTCATTCTCTTGTATTTTGTCCTCTGAGATATTGCTTTCCTTGAGTTCCCTGGGTTGCCAGCCAAGAAAAGGGCAATAATGCAATGCTCAAACTGATTTGTACCTCATTGGGAAGCTCTCTGCAGCTGGAGGACTGTCAGGGTGGTGGAGGGAGTCATGCTGATGTAAATGCGCTCATAAAATTTGCCAAGTGTAAATTGCTCCATCTACCGGCTGCATGTTTTGTTCATACAGCATGTGATTTGCTCCATCATTTTGTATCGTTTTGCCTCAGAAATACATTCAGAGTTGTATGCACTGAATGGAAGATGAAAGTCTCAGCCTTCTAATTACATGCATGTGTTGTTTCGCCCATTTGTTGTCAAGATATGATCATTTAAATGGGTAATGTAGGAAAGATCACAAATGCTTTTCAGACATTTTTGATTTATTCAAACATATGTTAAATAATGAACACATCAGTAACAGGTTGGGTGACAATGTTTTTTAACTAGTAGTTAGATAACTAGAAAGAGATGATTGGTTCACGCAGACTTGCTTGGTTCACTTGGAAGCAAATGGATGATTGGATGGTGGAGATTTACTATTGGCTGATCTCATGTGAGTGACAGGTCGCCCCGCCCTTGCGTCATCAGAGAAGGGGAAGTTATTTTGATTAAAGATTATTAGTGAATAGATTGAATTATTTCAAGAGGAATCTAGGCGATCTGGAAGTTTGTGTGAGGATTAAAGATTTCTCCATTTCTTTTTTGCATTCGGTTCAGTTGGTCACACAGATTTGAAATGTTGACCAACAGAAAGCTGCTTGGTTTGAAAGTTATTTCTTTGTGAGCTGTTTTATAAATCATTACACTTCTGACAATAGACAATGGATATTTTTAGAGTCTTTGTGAATTTGACTTACTTTACTCAATAACTTTAGAAATGCTGTGACATCTGAGGTAGCAGATGAGGAAAATAAGTGCATGTTATTCTTTTAACCACCCTTAAAATACAAATCGGACACTTTTATGAAACAATTTGTAATATTTCAATATTGCTATTAATTGCTGTCAATGTAGTAAAATGGGTTTACAGGAAGACGTACATAAAGACATCTACCAGCAGGGACTAACTGGCCAATGCTAACCAGCCCAGCCTCGACCCAATGGGACATAGAAGACAAAACGCTCCACATTTGTGACAGCAGCTCATTAAATTGTTCCCATCTTTGTCATTGAACTCCCTGTTGAGCCATCCTGGATTGAAAATAAGCAAACAACAGGGAAGATGTGGCTTGTCTGAACTTGCTCAAAGCTCACGCATAAGAATGAAAAATGAATGCACCGACCATATGCTAGATGGCCCATGGGCAACCTCCACCAGTCTAACCCAATCATTGGACTTTTTTTCCCTCGAATATGTTTGCTCTATTGCCTGAGCAAAGTAATTTTCCCCGGCTCGGCAATGTTGGTCTCTTAAGCAAAGACGAATGAGTCCCGCAGTTCTCCGTAATGCTTTAGTTTCCCCTGGAAAATGAGAAAATGTAAAGATGGCTCTTCAACATTTTGCCCTGTGTACATTTGACATCGTAAAATCGGTGTGATTTTCCTGATATTACTGTAAATGTCTTGACCCGAATATGATTTGAGATTAACACAAGTGCTGCTATGTCAACATTCATGACAAATGGCTGACAAACTGGCTATGTTTTTGTCATCATCTCTCCTCGGAGTGATGCGAACCTCGGGCCACACACTGCTGTCATGAAACTTTGGATCTTTTTTCATTACCAGAGAGAACAAGGTTTTTGACATGGTCTGCTAGTCAGTTCATTACGCATAGGACAGAAATACAAGGATTCAATTAAACTAGGCTTTGATTTGACCTATAGGATTTCTGCAGAAAGAAACAGAGGCTGTGCAAATGTAGGAAAATCTTGCAGGAGCTGTGCAACACTAGGGATGGTCTTGCATACATTAATTTCAGCTGATTTTTCAGCAGTGTCACATGATCCTTCTGAAAGCATTCTAATAAGCGGATTTGCTGCTCAAGAAACATTTCTGATTATTATCAATTTTGAAAACAGTTGTGCTGCTTAATATTTTAGTGGACACCGTGATACATCAGGATTCATTGATGAATATTAGGTAAGCAAAATAACAGCATTTTAAGAAATAGAAACCTTTTGTAACATTATATGTCTTTACTCTCACTTTATTCATAGCATGAATTTATGTTTAGCGTGCAATTTGTTCACAGAAATTACTTTTTATGTTCATATGATACGCAGTTTTTGTGTGCATATGATACGTGCTTTGCGGCGTGTAATATGCACTTAACCCACGTAACTAATCCTACCCAAGGGGTTAATAGTGCGTATCATATGCACACAAAATGTAATTTCTGTATATGAATACCACAACAAATATATAGATACGCAGTACTAAGAGATTGTGATGCATTGCTGAATAACAGTATTAACATGGTATGTAACATTTAATTTGTAAATCAAATAATTTGTAGAGCTCAAGTGAATCTTTTTTTCAATCATTTGAACTCAACTGACTTATTAAAATGATTGGGGTTTACCAACACCATGTGAGAGAAATAGGACTATTATGGAAACCTTGTTTTATTATTGTCTCTATTCGTTCAGCTGTAAAGCTTTATACACAACACAAAAAACAGTGTGTTTTGTCCCTACCTGTTGGAAAAGTAGCTTGTCTGGCTAAGCTGTGTGTTTTGAAAGCACCTGACATGCTACTGACAAATGTAGTCCGCTACTACTTTTAGTTGCTCTTCAACATGCATTGTTCATGTATTGCATGAAAGACGAGCAAAAACCATGTACGTTTGTGAAAGCGAGAGAAGAGGCATCTAATAAGATGTCAGAGCGACACAAACACGTGTTCATTCAGAAAAGCCGTCGTCTTTATTTTCATGACCAAAGCAACCTAGCAGTCGACTCTATCTGTGTGACGAGGCAAGAGGGCTTTTCCTTCCGACGCCCTTGCAAATTTTTTTCTTTCTTATCTTTCTCCCTACCCAGCTGAGTCCATGCCAAGTCTTTTTCCCTGTTTCTCTCTTTATTTATTCAGTAGGCGAACGGTTTGTCCTCTGGTGCAGTTGCCGCATGTGAGGGGGTGGGAGAGGCCACCAAGAGAAGGAAGAAAGCGTTCTTTGTGATCAGGGATCTGAGCTTCCCAGCAAGCCAAAGGGCCCTAGCTCAAAAAGCCTGTCTCAGGATCTGTGAGGAAAAAGCCAAGGCCAGGTTAAACATCTCTGATGGTGCTCTTTTTGGTTGGCTGATGAAGCGAAGGAGTATGTTTATTCGAGGGCACAGTGGTCACTTTACAAAGTTCATTGAGTCAGTAGGAATTTGTTCAAGTCGGTTAAATGCGACAAGAACAAGTGGATTGTTACCCGATCAGCTGGGATCTCAAAGCGTATTTTAAAGTTGCAATAGGCCAGTCAGTCACACTGATCAAGCAATTCCCAGGATTCATGTCCTTTGTGAAAGCAACTCTGAAGCCTCACAATAACCCCACTCAAGCCAATAAACTACAGGCGAAAAGGATCGACATTTTTAACTATAGAGACACCATTCTTTCCCCAGTTAATTTAATTGCGTTTTGTGTTACAAGTTTGCTGAAATGTATTAAATATGCATATCCATAAATCAGAAAATAATGTCAACAACCAGAAAAAAAAAAGAATTTTACATGATATATATATATATACACACAAAAAAAATCTGAATATAGATACCGGTAGGTTCAAAAATGTAAAGGTTTTGGTTCTGTTCTGTTGGAGTGATTTCTGACTGCATGAGAAATTCAGAAAAAAATGGCCTTTATAAGGACCTAATTAGTTTTTTTACATTTTCAACTTTCTTTAAATGTTGCTGTTTGAGCATTAAAAAGGTGTGCAAAGTCACAAAGTCCCTTATTCTCTAGCATTAGAGTTAGCATTAGCAGGAGTTATTCTCTTTATCAGTGTCACTGCTTCTGATTGTAGTCCTCCATTGTAGTCTTGAGTTTCTTCCGGGAACAAACACGTCACAATATTCCTCATTTAAATAATTAATGCGCAGAATAAAGGGGCGGGGCCTGGTTGAGTTAGTTAGTAGTGTGTTAAACTGGCCGTTATGGTAAGGGGCGGGACATTTCCCAAACACCCTCGAAGCGCTTGACCAATCATAACACACTGATCTATCCGACCAATCAGAGCACAGTGTGCTTTTCAGAAGGAGGGGCTTCATAGAGACAGGAAGTAAACAGAGCGTTACTGGCAGACTGGGAAGAGAGGAGCTGCAACAATGGATTTCCCCAATATGGGGAAAATAATGTGTTTTTTGAACATTCAAGCATGAAAACCTATTCTAGTAGAGCCCAAAATCAAAAGTGCATGATATGGCCTCTTATATACATATATTGTAATTGAATCACAGATCAAATTTAATAAACACTTAAATGTATTTTCTTTCCAGTAGTCTGGAAGAAGACAATTATAGGAGCAAAATAGCTCCAAATTCACCAGTGCCTGCAAAAGCATGGCTTCGCCTGTAGTGTCTTGGCTTAAACAACAAGAGTTTGGAGCGAGACTGATTGAATGAATCCTTCTACCGTAGTGTTTTTGAATTCAGACCCTTCTGGATGCTCTCAGCAGGGCCCCGCTCAGCAGACACCGATACCCTTCATCAGTTTCAGTGCTGCTGTTCTGTAGGTCTTGTAAAACGCTCGCTGTGCCACCGAGATAGCATTCCTCCAAATATTGTCCTCCGGGGGCCACGATTGGCTGACTCCCAGGGTTCAGTGAATGGGCTACTGGGAGTGTGCTGAGGTAAATAGTTGATGAGAGATTGCTCAGATTAATTAGCTCAGCTCATTGTCTCGGCTAATTCAGTCTTCCGCATGACCAAGCCTGAAAACGTAACCTGTTTCATAAAAAAAGAAAGAAGGGCATATGAATATTCCCCTCCTCCTTCATCCCTGCTTTCAGATTGCAAACAAATACTATATACATTTTCCAGAATAAATGCAAATGACAGTGGCATTTTCATATTTGTACTCTGTTGGAAAATTAGCATCTTAATGATGTGAATCATAATGAGCTGGTGTGTTGACTCTCTAATGACACAAAGTGTGTTTGTCTGTATTAGCAGATAAATTCAATCTAAAAGTTCCCGTAATGCTTATCTGGTAACATTTTATATATTTTTTAAAAGTTGCTTTATACAATTATTTTTGCTCAGTGGTTCATGTAGGTTGTCTACAAAACCGGAAGGTTGGTGGTTCAATCCCCGGTTCCACCTGACCACCTTGCATGGCTGCAGTCGCCCGTCGGTGTATGAATGAGAGAGTGAATGGGTGAATGTGAGGCAAATTGTAAAGCGCTTTGGTGGCCATTGGGTCTGTGAAAGCGCTATATAAATGCAGTCCATTTACCATATATATATATATTCACACACACATTTATATTTAACTATTTAAAATGCATTTGTGAAGGTAAGATGAAAAAAAAACCTATACTATACGTTCATATAGATTGTAACCTAAAAAAGTCCTTGCACACATCAGGTTCTTATGTAAGTGAGAGTTATTTATGCAAAGTGAAATGAAAACAGTTCTCGTACTATGAATCATAAGCTAATGCACGCAAAGCATGCAACCCTCCATTTGCACACAATCATAATTCTATGTCATGCAGGGACAGATTCTTTATGTTCATATGAATGAACATGCATCAACATACTAATGAGTGGTGTGGTGTATATCTCCACAGCTTCCAGGCCGTCATAAGGGTCACTCTGCACTCCAGGTTATTCCTGCCTAGAATAGTCCAAAACAAATGACTGTGTAGGCATGACCAGCAAGGTTTGATAAATTTTTCACATTTCCAGCAAATGAGTGCAGTCAGGCGCACATTAGAGCAGAATGGCAGTGGCATTAAATATTCAGCAGTGCTCTTATTAATGTTCATCCCATCAGCCAAATGCCAATCCTTACCAAGAGAGTGATAGAATGATTATTTTCGCTTCTATTTCCTCCCGCCCTGACGTCCCAAGTCCCCTTACCCTGAAGAAAAAACGCCTCTGAAAGGCCGTATGCGCAGATGGCAGCAAATGCGCTGGGTTTCAATTACAGCCTGAATGCCAAACACTATTTACTTGATTCTGGAGAACCTGCGTCTGCTTGAATGTTGCCAAATACATAAGGGCATCTCGGGAACTATAAGGTTTTAAGTCCATTTACATAAATGTGTGCTTCTAGCAGTGCTTTGTTTTCTTACTTCTATCTAAACCAAAATTTCCATATTGAGTATAACCATATTGGTTTAGGGAGAAAGCATTAAACTGGTAAAAAATAAAAGACTTTTATATTATTAAAAAATATTCCTATTTGAAATAAAGGTAAATATATATATATAGTACAAACAGTTGTACTAATATATATATATATATATATATATATATATATATATATATATATATATATATATATATATATATATATATATATATATATATATTAGTACAACTGTTCTCTTACGAGAGTATCTCTCGTACTGCGTAATATCTTACGCTATGGGGAAACACTCTTTCCTCGAGATATTGAAGCCAAAAATTATCCTTAATTTTTTTAATCATGCAAAACGCTTTTGCAGCAGCAAGCAGACAAGGGCGAAACAGCTCGCGCGCCCATTGGCTGCCTCGCTGGAAAAGCTGCAGCCTATCGAGTGAAGGCACTGCGTGACGTAATGACGAATGAAGACGCTTCGCGCTTATTTCGTCATGTCCCGCCAGTATAGGCGTGGTCTCGCCCTGTAAATACCCCTCGATAGCTGTATTTCTCTGATTTTTTCATTCTTCACGCGAAGCTCACGCATCGCGGGATCCAGAGTGAGAAGCCGCGCCGTTGACTTGTAGCCTTCTCAGCGGGACGTGCCATCTTCTGAAGTCGCTGGCCCAGCCGCCTTCAACTGCCGTACCTGCTGCGCTTTCCGGCGTACTATATCCTTTTACTCTGCTAAGTGTGTGTGTGTGTGTGTTTGCTTACGTGACGCAACACCCATTTCTACTGTTCTAAAAGAGCTGCGTCTTTTTAAAGATGCTTTCCTGTGGTTCTTGCCGAGCCCCACTCAGCGACGAGGACCGCCACGTCATCTGCGTGTCCTGCCTGGGTGAGGATCACGCGGCCACCGCGCTCGCTGACGGCGGATGCTCATTGTAAACGCTTGCCTATGGTGACTCTGCGGACTTGCCTGGCGTCGTTCTCCGAGCCCGCATCCCAGCCCGCCGTGATGCCGCGCCGCAAGAAGCGCCGCGCCCTGCGCGCTCCCGAGCTATTTCCAGCCCGCCAAAGCTCGCCGGTTCGCCCGCCAGCTTCGCCGGCTTCGCTCGAGTCGCTCCCAGACGGACAGCGGCCGCCGTCTGCCGCCGCGTCCGCACTTGAGCTCGACAAACTACCGGAGACGGCATTGAGACTGAGCCGATGCGTCCGCTCTCTCAAGCCGTGGATTACATCGGCCTGAATGGCGAGATACATTTGTGGCTAACGCTATCCGAGATGACGGAAGCTGAGCGCTCCGTGTTCCTCGACGTTCTCGCTCTGCTGGACGCCGCCCCCCTCAGCGCGGGCCCCGGCCGAGGATTGAGATAGAGCCCGAGGTCTCAAGGCCTTCCTAGTCTCTCTAGGAAAGCGACGGTGTTCAGTTCCCGCTGCGGCCGGAATTTCACCAAAACTTCTCGCTCGTTCAGTTCCAAGCAATGTGACTGTTCCAGTGTATTTCGCAGTGAGCAAGCTGGATCCACAGCCCGCTTGCCTGCGCACAATGGCCGCCGTTTCGGCTAACTAGCAGCGCCGCCAGGCCCGAGATCAAACACCGCGCTCTCGCTCTGCTGGACGCCGCCCCCCTCAGCGCGGGCCCCGGCCGAGGATTGAGGTAAAGCCCGAGGTCTCAAGGCCTTCCTAGTTTCTCTAGGAAAGTGACGGTGTTCAGATCCCGCTGCGGCCGGATTTCCACCAAAACTTCTCGCTCGTTCAGTTCCATGCGTTGTGACTGTCCCAGTGTATTTCGCAGTGAAGCAGCCGGTGTCTCAGCCCGCTTGCCTGCGCACAAAAGCCGTTTCTATGGCTACCCAGATAAATCCAATAAAGAGTGCATTTTCTGGTGTTCCGGCCACGGCCGATGGTGTTACGAGTGTTGTAGAATGCCCACGTCCCAGTGCCCATTCCCACACCCAGACACAGCCCGCCACGGTGCAGGGCTAGCACAAATAAAACCAACTCATGTTGGTTGTGCAGAAAATGTGGTAAACGCGCCCATACAATGCCCGCTTACACTACACGATGCGTGTCCCTTGGTTTCTGTAAAACGAAACTAACACACATTTAGTCGGCGCGAGCCGACAGTGTTCTCAGTGCAGTAAATGTGCCCGCTGTTCCGCATTTCCTCACTGACACGCCGAATCCCACGGGATTCACCCCCGCTCGCTTTCTCTGCACAACCTGTCACAGAGAAGCTGAGCGCGGCCAGGCTGCCGGCTTTGATCAGCGCGCGCCTGCCCGCTGTGATTAGCGCGCACCTCGCACGCTGTGAACGCAGCGTTGATTCAGTCGGCGCGAGCCGAGTATTCTCCGTGCAGAAAATGTGCCCGCTGTCTCGCGCCCGCATTTCTCACAGACACTCCGAATCTCACGGGATTCACCCCCCGCTCGTCTTCTCTGCACAACCCGTCACAGAGAAGCTGAGCGCGGCCGGGCTGCCGGCTTTGATCAGCGCGCGCCTCGCACGCTGTATACACAGCAGTGATTTAGTCGCGCGAGCTGACAGTATTCTCAGTGTAGTAAATGTGCCGCATTAGTAAATGTGCCCACATTCCCTCACACGCGCCGAATCCCACAGGATTCGCCCCGCTCGCTCTCTGCGCGTCCCGCCATAGAGAAGCTGAGCGCGGCCAGGCTGCCCGCTGTGATCAGCGCGCCCCCCCGCCTCGAACGCTGTAAACACGGTGCTGTGTTCCCAGTACACAGGGGTTCTCGAGCTGCCGTCCTGCCGCGGCCAGAGCCCAGATTTCATTCTACCCCTGGCTATTCACGCAGATGCGTGGTCAAGGCTTCCCGGGGTATCAGAATGGGTGTTGAACACTATAACGAGAGGCTGTTCGCTACAGTTCGCTCGACGCCCCGCCGTTATAACGGCGCGAGTCGAAACTACGGTGTATAGCGAAGTGTTTTAACTACTTCGAGCCGAGATAGCGAAACTACTGAGAAAAGGGGCTATAGAACCTCTATCTCAGGGCGAAGGGGGCTTATACAGCAGATATTTTCTGGTACTGAAAAAAGATGGTGGGCTCAGGCCCATTCTAGATCTGCGACTGCTGAACAGAACGCTCGGGAAGCGCCAGTTCAGAATGCTTACGACCAGGAAAATCCTCGCGCAAGTGCGCCAAGGAGACTGGTTCATGTCAACAGATCTGAAGGACGCCTATTTTCAAATACAAATAGCGTCCCATCACAGGCGATTCTTGAGATTCGCCTTCGAGGGCCAGGCATATCAATACACAGTCCTGCCGTTCGGCCTGTCCATAGCACCCCGTACGTTCACGTAGTGCATGGACGCGGCCCTCGCCCCCCTGAGACTTCGGGGCATGCGAGTTTTGAACTACTTGGACGATTGGCTGATTCTAGCTCGTTCACGAACGGAGCTCATAGAACACAGGGCCGCATTACTCGAGCACCTCGAGGAGCTGGGCCTTACAGTCAATTGGGCGAAAAGCTCACTGCTCCCCAGTCGGAGAATTTCCTTCTGGGAACAGTGTTGGACTCGCTATCCATGACAGCACGCCTGTCACCGGAGCGCGGATTGAATATTCAGCACGTCGCGAGATCCTTCCGCCACGGCTCTATAGTCCCGCTCAGAAGGTTTCAGAAAATGCTGGGTCTGATGGCCTCAGCAGCCTCCGTACTCCAGTTGGGCCTGCTCTGCATGTGCCCACTGCAGCTATGGCTAAAAGCACGAGTTCCCCCGGGGCGTGGACCGCGGGTCTATTTCGCCTCAGGGTCGACCTTCAGTGCGTCTCAGCTCTGAAACCGTGGAAAAGTGACCGACTGGTATCAGTCAGGTGTGAGTCTGGGGATCGCCTCGGGTGTGAAGGTGGTGTCTACGGACGCCTCCACATCGGGGCGGGGAGCGCTGCTCGAGGGCAGACCACTAGCTGGCCTATGGTCAGTACGGGAGAAGCTCCTTCACATGAACTGCTTGGAATTAATGGCAGTCGACAAAGCGCTAAGGCGCTTCTGTCCCCAGATAATAGGCCACCACGTATTGGTCCGGTCGGACAACATGTCAGTGGTGGCGTACATAAATCGCCAGGGCGGCATCGGGTCCACACGCCTTTGCAGGCTGGCGGAACCCCTCTTGGTCTGGGCCCAGCGCAACCTCCTTTCTCTGAAAGCGGCGCACGTGCCTGGGCACCTGAATACGGGTCCAGACAAGCTGTCCAGAGACAACGTCCCGACAGGAGAATGGTCGCTGCATCCGCAGACGGTCCAGCTGCTGTGGGAAACGTTTGGCAGAGCGCAGGTGGACCTGTTCGCGTCCCGCGAGAACGCTCACTGCCCAGTATTCTTCTCGAAAAGCAGGGACGCGCTGGCCCATGCTTGACCCAGCGGTCCCCTGTATGCTTTTCCCCCTGTCTCGCTCCTGCCTCAGGTGTTGGAACGGATCAGGGAAAATGGATGCCCAGTGCTGCTTGTAGCTCCGCTCTGGACGAACCAGGCTTGGTTTCCGGTCCTGATGCGGATGGCCAGCACTGCCCCGTGGCCTGTACCGTTGAGGAGAGATCTCCTCTCTCAGGCGGAGGGCTCGATTTGGCATCCTCGCCCGGAACTGTGGTCCCTGCACGCATGGGCCATCAACGGGTACCCGCTAGCCTCCCGGAAGGAGTGCTAAACACGATCGCGCAGGCTAGAGCTCCGTCTACCAGACGGCTCTATGCCTCGAAAGGGTCGGTGTTCTCTACTTGGTGTCGAGCCCGTGGCTTTTCACCTGTGGACTGCGGGGTTAAGGAAGTGCTTGCCTTCCTTCAGGAGCTGATGGATAAGGGAAGGACCCCATCCACGCTCAAAGTTTACGTGGCGGCCATAGCACCGTTTGCTAAACCGGTGTCTGGCCAGTCGCTGGGGAAAACGACTTAGTCGTGCGTTTCCTACGAGGAGCTCGGAGGTTAAACCCTCCCAGGCCCCCTTCAGTCCCGGCTTGGGACCTTTCCACGGTCTTGGAGGCCATGAAAGGCGCCCCGTTGAGCCGATCCAGCTGTCGGACATGAAGCACCTGTCCCTTAAGACGGTGTTTCTATTGGCTCTCGCTTCAGTGAAGCGTGTAGGGGACTTACAGGCGCTTTCTGTAAGCGCGTCTTGTCTGGAGTTTGGGCCTAACGACTCAAAGGTCGTACTCAAACCGAGGCACGGCTACGTGCCGAAATCCCTCAATACACCGTTTAGGGCCCAGGTAATTTCCCTGTCAGCCCTTCCGGTTCTCGATGAGGAGAGGGACGTGAGTCTCCTTTGCCCTGTCAGGGCGTTAAGGGCTTATGTGTCCCGCTCGCCTGAGTTCAGGCAGACCGAGCAGCTTTTCGTTTTGTTTGGCGGCCGTTCTAAGGGACTCGCCGCCTCAAAACAGAGCCTATCCAGATGGATAGTGGATGCCATAGCGCTGGCTTACACTTCCAAGGGCCTGCGGTGCCCATTGGGTGTCAAAGCGCACCCCACAAGAGGCGTGGCCTCGTCGTGGGCATGGTATAGCGGGGTCTCCCTGCAGGATATCTGTACGGCTGCGGGCTGGGCCTCGCCGTCGACATTTATCAAGTACTATAACCTGGAGGTGCCCGCCTTACAAGCTAAGCTTTTGGCGGTCTGAACTTCGGGCTTATCGGCCGCCAATGCGGCTATGTTGCCCTTACGGGTCGGTACCCCTACGGGACTTTTATGAAGGAGTGACGCTTCTAGCCTCTCCTCCTCTACTCTATGTGAGTTATGGTGATTATGCACTAGATGTGCCCCGGGCTTGGCCCCGGGACTCTGGTGCTGGATCCCTGTCCGCACGGCGTTTTGTATGGGGTCCCCATAGCGTAAGATATTACGCAGTACGAGAGATACTCTCGTAAGAGAACGTACTCGGTTACTAACGTAACCTCGGTTCTCTCTAGAGAGGGAACGAGTACTGCGTATCTTGCCGTGCTTGAACTATGCTCTGGTTCGCTTCGGTGTACAAAATCAGAGAAATACAGCTATCGAGGGGTATTTACAGGGCGAGACCACGCCTATACTGGCGGGACATGACGAAATAAGCGCGAAGCGTCTTCATTCGTCATTACGTCACGCAGTGCCTTCACTCGATAGGCTGCAGCTTTTCCAGCGAGGCAGCCAATGGGCGCGCGAGCTGTTTCGCCCTTGTCTGCTTGCTGCTGCAAAAGCGTTTTGCATGATTAAAAAAATTAAGGATAATTTTTGGCTTCAATATCTCGAGGAAAGAGTGTTTCCCCATAGCGTAAGATATTACGCAGTACTCGTTCCCTCTCTAGAGAGAACCGAGGTTACGTTAGTAACCGAGTACGTTTTCAACATTGATGATAATCAGAAATTTTTCTTGAGCATCAAATCATCATATTAGAATAATTTCTGAAGGATCATGTGACACTTAAGACTGCAGGAATAATGCTGGAAATTCAGCTTTAAACACAGGAATAAATTATATTTCAAAATATATTAAAATGGAACACTTATTATTACTTGTTATTTAAAATTGTAATAATATTTCACAATATTATGTTGTTTTTGATCAACGTATTTTGATTAAATAAATGCAGCCTTGCAAGCATAAGAGACTTCAAAAATCTGACCAAAAACCTTTGAATGTTAGTGTATCATGATTATGTATTTTTTTTAATATAGATATTTTTCATCAGTTGTCACATGTTTTTAATTGTATATGTTGTTTTATAGAATTTATTTTATTTGCATTTTCTCTTAACTACAACAGTGCTTTGATATAGAATTATATGCTGCCTTAAAGGCCGTTCTTTTCTATTTAAAGTCAGGTTCTCATTATGACAACTTACATTAAACATCATGTGATAACATGTCCCACTACTGGGGCACATTGTCAAAAAAATATTCAATGTATTTTCGATTAACTTTTTTTTTTTTTTTCATGGGCATTAAGCATGTTCAATAGCAAACACATAAACATTCACTGTAGAAGTGTGACAACTAGCCTCTGTCTCCTCCCTAAACATTATTTTCCAGTGGGGTCATCATTACGCTTCCACTAGACACAGCTCCAGGTGAAGAAAGAAACAGCCTTTTTAAAGGAAGAGAAATGGTTATCCTATGAAAAATCAATTTATTGCATTATGAGGCATTGAGGAATTCATGACTGGAAAGTGTTAGTGGTCAGAACTGTGAAACTAATTGTCTGTGAGGGGAAATCAGATAATTTAAATTTCTATAGTCAATATTTGACCAGGGCCTTTTAAAGTAGCTCGGCCGGGGGGGCTTTCCGCTTGTTATCCGTGTGGATGCCATGGGATGATTTGCAAAGAGAAGTGGAGAGGACATGAGAAACAGATCCGGAGAGAAAGAGTGAGACAGAGGTTAATAACTGGAAGAGAACTAAGAATAATAAGTCCAAATGCTGGAGCCACACGGACCCTTTATATCTGAAACTGAGCTAATCGCACCATTTTAATAGATTTTAAACTAATGGACTTTCCTCCCCCTTTAATCTCAGATTTCTCACTTATCATGCATTACATGAAATCCACCATCATTAAGGAAAGAAACTGCATTTCACAAATCTACATATTTTTCTCATAATTCTAGAAGATTTAGTACACCTGTGAGCTGAGAGTAAAAACAATCCATCCATCCATCCATCTTTGGTCTATAAAATAATTGGTCTTTGCACGACAACATCCTTAAACAAGCTTTCATCTTAGTATTACTCATCTGAAAGCGAATGTATGCACCTTGTATGCATGCAGGTTATGAATAGAAAATTGATTGATATACTGTAAGAAGATAATTAGTTATCATGTGCATATACAAATACAAGTATGATTCATCCATATGAAAACCTGCATAATATTAAAAGGCTGTATTAGTAGCCTCCGATTCATCCTTCTTCTTAAGCGGATATTATCTCTATCTCTGACTTGTGTTTTCACCTGTTTCTTTTTCAGAGACAAATTACCCCATTTAGTTTTTTTTTTATTGTATTTTTAGAAGAGAATGAAAAATGAAATGGAAGTCTTTAAACTGTTAATGAGCAGAGCTGCACACTAAAACATTGAAAAAAATACACTATTACTTGTGATTGAAAATAATTTCTTGCCCTGATAATAAATGTCACCGATAGTGATGGATTTTACACCATTCATAATCTTCACTTGTGCTAATATCTGACTCACAGTGTATTTTGCATTGAGATTGTGTCTTGATTTGCCTCAGGTCAGAATTATATCCCAGAAGTTGATTATTGTGTTTGTATCATCATATAGCTGTTATTAATTATGTTGCCATTGTTCATTATGAATTGTGTGCATTAGCGTATGCACCTTGAGCCCCTCAGATGTCGTGGGTCACTGCAGTGATGCTCCGCTTTGACAGAATATGGACTTGTATATGACCAGCTGATATAATGAACGACATGTCAGGACGGTTCTGGAGGGCCAATGGTCCTGTGGCCTGTTTTAACCTTTACCCAGATGACAGAGCAGCGTGTGGAACTGTAGCCTCTCTTCTCCTACCTGGCCATATTCATAAATCAGATACCAGACCACTATAATCACTGGTGCGTGTGTGTTGATCGACCTGCATTCATGCTGCTTTGCAAAGCTAAGAGAGTGAATTGGGAGTGAAGTCCATTTTCCTCCAGTCATTTTACCAGGTTTGTACCAAGTACTAATGTAGTAAAACAGTGATATTAAAAGACCAAATTCAGTATACACCTTTTTCTGATGATGCATACCATGTACACTCTCAGAAACATAGGTTCAAAAACGGTCACTGAGGCGGTATACCCTTTCCAAAGGTACTAATGTGTACCATTGAGGGGTAAATAAGGTACTAATGTGTACCATTGAGGGGTAAATAAGGTACTAATGTGTTAGCCTGGTTCTACCAGACTCTCGTACATTTCATTTGTACATAGAGTCTGGCACCGCTCCATTGGCAAACGTTAACTTCCTTGTAGGCGGGAACTCTATTGAAGTCTAAAACTATTGGATCTGCCCAGAGTCACTCTATCTGCCATAACCAATCGCTAACGTTTGGTCATGACGTATGTCTTTTCCCGAACCCCGTGGGAGGATGGCCATAAACACAAAACTAAGCAAAGATTGTTCTTGCTCCGGCTTTAACTTCTTGATATTCGCAGCGTTGCCACAACGGACCGAATGGCTTCACTCGCATCTTTCTTATTTTGAACTACAACTCAAAATAACGCACGAGTCGACATCAACGTCATCGTTCTCAGCCACTCCCTCTGTTCGCTGATTGGTCCTACAAAAAATTGATTTCTGGAAACCGAAGTCTACGGCACAGTCCCAGACGGAGTACTGAAGGAAAATGAAATTGAGCGGAAATGCGTAGGAGGGCGGAGCCAGGCTACTAATGTGTACCATTGAGGGGTAAATAAGGTACAAAGGTGTACAGTGACAGCTTTTGTACCTTTTATTTCCTGCAAGTGAACAGGCAAGCAGATGAACCCAGAATATAAATGTAACACAATTTCTCGTTAAGTGTTTTTCCATAGAAAACCATTATAAAGATAAAGCTTAAGAGTGTTGCGTTCATATTCTGGGCTCATCTGCTGGCCTGTGTAGTATGCTTCATTATTAAGGTATATACTGAATTTGCTCTTCAAAATCACTGTTTTAGTACATTAAGGCACTTTAAGTGTTTTTCATGTTAAGCGTTTTAAGGCCAGATTTACTAAACCCTCTTTTGCCGTTAAAAAGAAATGCAGTAAAAGTTAGCGCTGAAAAGGTGTGCACACGGTGTTGTTGCTTTTTCTTTGGTGGCTGACCTTATTGCATATGCATTTGTAGGAGTTTACCTTTCAAATGCAAAATTTATGGGTGGATCGTATTTAAATGAATCATGCAAGGTTATTTACTAAGGTTTGCACTTGTCTATTTACTGGTTTTCACCATTATTTACCGCCCAAAAACAGCATACGTCTTAAAGGTGCAGTGTGTGATTAAAGAGGCATCTAGTGGTCAGGGTTACGAATTGCAACCATCAAAAGTTACGGTGGCCGACAGGAAGTGATGTCATCGTCTGAGACAGCAAAGAGTAGCCAGTTAAGCAATAAGGCTTCTTTACAAAGATAAATTAAGAAATTATGTTTACTTTATTATTCAGTAAAACGATATGTTACTGCGAATATTATTGTTACTTGTTCATCATTGTGTCAGTGTTTTATTTGCTGACTTTAGCTAAATTCTTTGCATGAAAACCAACATAGTGACGGAACGCATTTGTCTGTTTAGGGAAAAACATAGAAACCGTAGAAACATGTCAGCGCAAAATGGCGCATTTCAATGTAAGGGGACACGCTGTGTATGTACATATAAATGGCTCATGCTAAGGTAATAAAAACATAACGATTCATTAAGTAAGGTCTTTATACACCACTGAAAACATAGTTATGTATACTATCCCAGGTGAAAAAGACGTATTATTAAATGTATTAACAATTTACTTGAGTATGTTTTTAGTACAATACAAATATACTATAATGCATGTTTAATACATTAAACAGTATGTCTTTTTCACCTGGGATATTGCAGTTCTGTCTGCAGATCCTCCTAAATTTACACAATGCACCTTTAAACCAAATGCCAATTTGGTACATTGCGTTGGTCATTATGGAAATGTTCTTTAACTTGTGTGATGTCACTAGATCATGCACAAAAATGTCCACTCCCATCGCCACTTTTTGTGAATTGCGCTCTCATGTTAATTTGCCCTGTTTAGTGTTCCCCACTGTTTTTAGTGTTTGAAATATTGCAGCAGATGCTGAATATGAATCAGAAGTGCCCTAAACTTGCTTTTTGTTCACTTATTTTGAATTTTCCTTTTATTAAGAGGTGATCTAAGTAGTCGTGGTTTGAAACGGATGAAAAATTGTCAGACCTGTGTTGTAATTCTATGGATGTTTTGCCCTCCAGGTCTCTGTGCCAGTCAAGTGACTGAAAACTATGAATAGGTTTGCACTTGCTGACCTGTAAATAGATACAGTATTAGGCAATGTGTGTATTAGGCTGTCTCCTACAGATCGCTTCTGCAGATTAACAAGTCAGGCCTGAGCTGTTATTGCAGACCGCCATGACAGTGCTATTCAACAGTCTGAATTATTCCTGCGAGTCCACACAGCATGTGACGCGCGCGTCCTCCCCCTCAACCGCACCGTGGGTCGGCTTTGTTATCAAAACTTCTCCCGCTTGATTGCCTCCGATCTGAAACTAGATCAAGTCAGTCATACTGAGTGGGAGTAGACAGGTCTCGTCCAGGCCCGCATTAAGAACAAATAGGACCTATTTTGGTGCCATAACGCTTTCTACAGCAGAAATATTTTTAAAACTGATTTTTAACACACAATCTATTACATCTCTATATAAAATATAAAAATGATTCCATGCTACAATATGCATTCACACCAGATATGAGGTCAAAGGTTTCAAACAGGAACAGCTTTTGCACATATGACTGCCTTAAGGAGTTTACTTTAAATAGTTTCATCATTAGACGCTCTTCTGTCTGTCCTCAGACGAGGAGAATCATCAGCCCATCCGACCACATGCTTCCCCATTAATGTTTTGCTGGGGTAAAGACCTTTAAATGGGGATAAATAAATGAATAAATAAAGGACAAAAACTAATAATAATATATATTTTTTAATATATACTGCATAATTAGCAGTTAAAGTTTATTAGAACTGAACAAGAAAGCTTCTATTGCAAAGAAATATATAAATATTTTGTAATTAATATATTGCAATTTAAAACTCCCCAACACTGCTAATAATAAACTATAGTATTTGTAATGTAAAACATATTGAACACTATAAAACGACCTCTATAAATATGACATGCTTCCCCTTATATCGCCCAATATTTAATGTAAGGCTAATAATAGTAACTTTACAATAAATACCATAATGTCATATTTCTGCAGCTTTAGTAACGGCATGGTAGTTTTTACAGCGGTGGCGCTCTATTGAAAAGCTTGTAATTACCTCGACATTTCAGTTTACATGGTACTATATAGTGTTTCAAAAAATAAAATACCAAACAAGTAGTTTATACGAATCATATACCATATTCAAAGTCTTCTAAAGCCATATCTTCACTTTGTGTGAGGAACAAACCAAAGTTTAAGATGTTATCCCTTTAGCTGTCACCCCCTTTTTTTCGCATAGACAAAAAAAATCACTATACAAACTTAAATGGTTGTAATTCAAGAATGCTTTGGAATATAGACATATGGTTGGTCTTGTTTTTAAGAAGAAATATGTCAGATTATTGTAGAAGTGAAATAAATTATGAAAGTGAAACAGAAAAAAGGTTATATAAGTTTGAGTTTATGAAAATATAGAATGTAAAAATATAATTATTTATATTTTATAAAATATATATTTTACAAAATAGACTTTACTCTAAAATTAAAGCCAAAAATCTAAACAAGTTGTGTTCCAAATTTTAGGTTGATATCTCAAAAAATGAGCTTTCAGTAAGATTTTATTTGGACGCAGTACCAAACTTTTTCACTAGTTGGACAGCCAGCTTCCTTACTGACCATATAAGGGCGTCTCCATTTTCATATATGTTTTGAGTGATCTGAACCATGTATTTCCATAATTTCATACAATTTATGAAGTATACATCCTATTCAGAAATACTATGGGTGTTTTGGCAGTATTTGATTTGATTTCAACCTCTAATAAACATAAAAAGAGCACATATGTGCGCTATAGCTCGCTGCCACCTCACAAATCGAGAATCCATAACATTTTTCTTTATATTCTAAACATTTTCAGACCTTTTTTTCTCATAAAATGTAATTGGTGTTATCTTTTGAACTCTTGGCATGAAAACAAACTGAGGTTTCAACCAATCTTTCATGATTTTTCATGTTTTCTATTTCAAAAATAAAGGCCTAAACACGCCTAATGAATATGAAATATTCTTGTTGCAAATTAATAAATTACTGCTTCTCTGTAATTTATTTTTAAAAACAGCCACCAAATATGAAAACTTGAGATTGTAAGCTTTCAAATGATATATAGTTTGTCAATATTACTTTAGGTTTTTAATAAGATATTATTGTTCTAAATATATATGGGCAAGCGTCCCACCTGTGGGACGGTGACAGTTAAGGGGATAATGTATAATTACATGCAACTAACCCTAAACCAACCCCTATTCCTATCCATAACTCTGTAGTAAGTACATGTAGTTAATTGTTAATCATCAGTACTTAACACTGTAATATTCACAGCTTAAAATAAAGTGTAACCAAAAGCTCTCATTTAGCTGTGGATCCAAAGTCAAATATGGCAGATTGGGTCATTTTTAAGTGAGACTGTTTTATTGCAATTAAGAACCCCCATCAAAAAAATGGTTTGCATACATAAAGATTATGTTCTTTAACATCTGAAAAGGTAGCAAAACAAAGTCTTCCCGCCAGAAGCGAAACCCACTCTTCGGCCGTACACCACGATGTTTGCCTCATAAAATCCCTAGCTCATTAGCCAGACAAGTGCATCCGTGTCCATGTTAGCGAACAGAAGGTTGTGTATAAATAGCAGGGTCTGCTTGAGTGGGAGACTGGAACTGTCCTCGGCAGCAGATTGAGATGGGGGGAAAAGAGGCGATTTCCCCCACTGAGGGAGAGATGGTGCTGAAGGAATGGGGGTTTTGATAAGGCCTGTGAGTGGTACGTCTGGCTGGGCTGATATAGAGAGAACAGAAGGGTTTTAATCTGGGGTAGTGAGCTGAAGCATTAGCAGCTGGGGCGTGCTAGAGCCCCACGTATATACTTTGCCACACAACTTTGTGATTTGTTTCGAGGCGTAGGAGATACAGATACAGTTTGATTCGCTGAGTGGTCACAGATATTGGAAATGAATCTCTCTTGAGGACGCTTGTGCTCGTTTTAATTACTCTGCTGATCGGTAACTGTTTGAAAGTTAAAATCTAAAGCACTTCTTAAAGGATAATTCCGGTATTTAGCACTTTGAGTCTATTTTCTAGTGTGTTTTGGATGAACTAGAGTGGTGGACACAGAAATGTTGACGATGTCTTGACTTTTTGACTCTTTTAGAATCGCCTCTGAGCGCTTCAGAGTGGCTGTCTATGGGCATGCACAAACATGTGCTTAAAACAACCCTTAACGTTCGTTTTCAAAACTGTGACACTCACCGAGTGGTTAGTGGTGTTCGCTGATGATTAAAAACAAGTAGCGTAGCGAAATACAGTTTTTGTCGTGTTTTATTTGGCATTTTAAAAAATCGCATTGATTTCTGTTGGAGGACTCATTGCTCGTTGATATTACTGCGCTACTGGAGATATATCGCGCGGAAGTTTATATGCGGTTGTGAGGTATCTGAAAAAATAGTTCCACTATAGCAAATAACACTGATTGATCATACATTGCGCCGATATATTTGTTTTTAATCATCAACGAACACCACTAAAAGAGGTTTTTAGCAGACTAAAAACCAGAGGTGATCGAGCTTTTAGTGTAGCTGCCCCTAACCTGTGGAACAACCTGCCAATCCATATCAGAACCTGAACAACTCTCGAATGTTTTAAATCATTGTTAAAAACACATCTCTTTTCTTTGGCATTTTCTTCGAGTTAAGTCTGTTATTTTCCTGGTAATTTCACTATATATCGTATACTGCGTATTAAAAATGTTTTATTGTTGTTTTATTGTTGTACTTTTATTGTGTGAGTAGTGTCCTGTTGTTGCATTTAACCTGTGAAGCACCTTGGTCAACTTTGGTTGTTTTAAGTGTGCTATATATAAATAAAGTTGATTGATTGATTGACCACTTACCACTCGGTGAGTTGAAAACTAACGTTAAGGGTTGTTTTAAGCACATGTTTGTGCATGCCCATAGACAGCCACTCTGAAGCGCTCAGAGGCGATTCTAAAAGAGTCAATAAGTCGAGACAGGACCCATCGTCAACATTTCTGTGTCCACCACTCTAGTTCATCCAAAACACACTAGAAAATAGACTCAAAGTGCTAAATACAGGAATTATCCTTTAACTTGACTGGCTCGGGTCGTTCCTGTTACGCAAAACCTTTTGAGCTCTCACTTTTAAAACAAGTCTTAAATTGGAAAGAAACAATATCATTGGAATCCCTTCCGGAAAATTTTTTTTTCCAGCTGATGAACGATGAAAACATTGACAGCCAATCAGAATCCTTCGTGCTGTAACGTGCATGAGCATTTAAAGTGACAGACGAGCACGCACTTATAATAAACAGACCCATATCGTCCACTTGTGTGGACACTAATATAGTTATATTTATAGTTATCGTTCTTAGCTTGAACAGGCCTTAATATAGCTCATGCCAAATGGACAAATATTAGATAATGCTGTCTTTAACCAGTGAGAAATTGATTAAATATGACTGAGATGCCGATGTTCATTATCACTGGAGTGAACTTGTGAAATGTTTAAAGGTGTTAAAACAGATCTGGGTTTCTGGCCAGTCAGTTTCTCAAAGCTGTTCCCACATTTCATTATTACAGGATTTTAATACATCAAGCAATGTTCTGAAAATTGCATTTTGGGGGAAACTTTTTTAATAGACTCCCAAAACGCATATTTTTTCTGGTTCCTAATTTGATACGACTGTCAGTTTGAGTTACGCTCATTTATAGCGACACAGAATTGTTTACAAAGAAATGTCCCAGGTTACTTTTATTGACTTTCACAATCGTGGCAATTGCATAAATACTCAGCTTTAGTCCATTGTTATTCAATGTGACCGACTTTTGAGAGAAGTGAGTTTAAAGTTATGACTATCTGTGAAAGACATCTTGACAAATGAAGATGTATGGACTGTTTTTCCCCATGAGAGGCATTACAGCTTTTCAGGAAACCATGATATCATCTGTTTTCATTTGCCTGAAAACTTCACCGGACCCTGAGCCCCTTTTCCCAATATTTACTGTATATTTAATAGTAATGTCTCATAATGAGAAAGTGTCAAATATCAAAATGCAAAGTAAATATATGTTCAGTCATCAAAGACTGACTTTTATCTGTTGCTTTTCATTCCCATTGCTGCATATGTGCTTCCCTTTTATCCCTTCTTTTTGCCATATAGCAGCATATAAATTATGTTCTTGGAAATTATGTAATTGCAATATAAATAGACGCACGCAGCAGTATAGTAAAGAAAGCTGCCAACATATTTCAGTGTGTAGGTGTATATGTATATTCATACAAAATTGTGTCCATCTCTGTTGTGTCAGTTATGGCCCAATGTTCTTAAGACTTCTCAAAATCCAGCATAATTTGCAATTATATTTTGAATTTCACAGTGAATATCACAAATGCGTTTGTTATTGCTGTGTGTTGCATTTCTAGAACACCAAAAGGCCCAATTAAGGTTTTATTTATTTATTTTCTATTTATTTTGGGGGGGGGACACTTTGACACTTTGACACTTAAATAGCAGTACCACCAACTTTAATTTTTCATCATCCATGCTTTAATATGCAGGTTAAATTAGTTACTCAGTTTGTGTGCTATATTGTACAGCAAAAATAAAAATACTAGTATTATGAAATATTTTTATATTATAAGAACATAATCAAATATTATTATTTGTATCAGTATTGGCCAATATTTGGTATATTTATGCTAATACTTTATATATTCAATTATTCATGCTAATTTACCCTATTTTAATATTTTGATTAAATTTGCTGCCATCTAACAATCATTAAAGATCTTTAAAAGCATGAATACATTGATAACTGTCATGAAACTGCTCTGAGATGAGGATTGAGATCCAAACGCAGCTTTTATTATAATATAAAGGGGTAATCCAGAATCGTGGTCGAACAGGTAAGCAATAGGTCAAAGTCCCGGTAGGCAGTCCAAACAAACAAAACATACAAGGCAGGGAACAAGGCAAGCGGGAAATCCAAAGACAGGCAGGGAACAAGACAAAATACAGAAACCAGGTAAACGCTCAGAGATGCAGTGGACACTAACAAAACTTCGCAATGAGTGAGTGAATGAACATGGAATAAATAGACAGGGACTAACAGGTGATGAGAAACAGGTGAATGCAATCAGAGACAAACAAGGTGATGAGACACAGGTGATAATGAGTCCGGGCAGTGCGTGATGGGAAATGTAGTTTTTGAGGAAGTGATCATAGTCTATTGTGGAGCACCCTCTGGTGGCTCTCGAGGGCACTCCAGCTGGTGATCGTTACAATAACACTTAAATTAAATATTTTGCGAATCTCAAAATGAATGTCGCAATGCCTGAATTCACTTGTAGCTTTTAAACAACTATATATTTTTTAGTATTTTTATATTTAATATGTTTGTATACAATTTTAGAATCAGCCATTTATCAGTAATCAGCCATAACATGAAAACAATTATTGACTTGTAGTTGAGACTATTTATGGATTTACTACTATTTATGGAGATCTAGAACATTATTTGATTTATGTAATGTGTCATAGCCATTATTTTACATTTGTAGAAGCTTTAAAATGATGAAGATCAATCAGTATAGTGCAACATGACACCAGGAAAGTTTTATCCCACTAATCAAAATCCGTTTGTTTTCTGTTTTCACCTTGCAGATCCCCAAAAGCAATAATGTGCCTTATTGTGTGACCGGTGTCTATTTCTGCAGTGAGTCTTGCTCTTCATGTAGTGCATTAGTTTTGTATTTGAGGTCCCTGAGCAACATACGAGATCTCATAAACCCTGTTTAAATATCTTTATTAAACCCATTCGTCTTAACTCTCATCCTAACATGTTACTCTCTCAAATTTGATCGTATGTAATCATGGCAAGATGAAAACAATCAGATAATCATAGAAACTGCACCTTCCCTGTTGAATTACATTATCCTGTTACACTGAAAGACTTTTAATGAGGGGAAAAAAAATCAATCGACTTGAATCTATGACTTTGAATATTGCATTCTGATTAAGGACTAAGTACTTGAATTTTCACTTACATCTGCTCATAAGCTCATACTCATACTGTATATGAAACGAATACCCTGAAACCGATGCTATACTGGAGCAGATCAAACCCTCCAATCAAACCTCATATTTTCAGCATTCCCCACTGCATTTTTTTAATTCCTCCCCGGGTTGCTTTACCACTCTTTAAACGCTTAATGAGACAGACAGAAAGAGAAGGGAGGGAGAGAGAGACAGAAACAGAGAAACCTCATCAAGGAAATGAATGAGTATGAGTACGAGCGAGCATATTTGGCAAAATGTAATTACCGGATTAAAAGGAGAGAAATGCACATTAGGAATAAAGCAACATTAGAGGCAGGGGTGTAATGGTGTCTTTGCGGAAATGTTTTGTGATCTCCAAGCAGTGGATCAAAGTGCTTTTTATTTTTCTCATCCTAAAACAGGATCTTGGTCATTTTCTACCATGTGGGAAGCACTCATTTGACAGCCGAAATAAAAATGAAATATAGACTGCCCTCTCCATTCAAAATGAGAAAGGCATTATGTTCATGAATCATTTAGGACAGTGAACGTTCTTCCAAGACAAATACGTGTACAGTAGATTTTGAGGACAAGTAAAAGGACACTTTGGATATAAAAGCTCTGTTCATATGTGGCCAGGTCAATTCTGTCTGATTATTGATTTTAACATTAGGACGTGAGGTAATTCCTGCCTTTACAGAGGTTAGTCAGTGATTTTTATTGCTGACGGAATTGGGAATATTGGTGTCTTCTACAAAATGTTAGCCTGGGAAAAACCCAGACAACTTCCGGCCAATTTAGATTTGCTCTGCAAGTCTGGCAAAGAGCTCATTCAAGCCCATTTCCAATCCGTCGAAATCGAGGCACCAATCAGAAACGTTGGGGCGGCCTTTACACGATGACGACAGCGCAGCGACGGTGAAGCAGATTTTGTAGCCTACATTACAAAGATGCATGCCGCCGGGGAACATCACTCGTTCGAATCAGCTATCGCGTCTGTTTTAAGCGATTTGAACGTTTCCTTTTTGTTAAAACCCGAGAAAAGAACAACACTCAGAGTTTCGCTCTGCATACATACGTCATCTCCTTCATCGCTCTGATTGGTTTTAGCTCTATCCAATTGCACCCAGAAGCATTTGAGCGATGTCCGTTGGTGACGCCCCTTTGGAAATGATTTGTCTATGAAGTTTTGCCAGACCATAACTCAGTTACTACTGAGAATGTTCTGGTTTTAACCAGGCTAACAAAATGTGAGAATTTCCAGCTGAATTACACACTGTTTTTTGTTTGTTTGTTTTTTGATGAACACCAGGGTTGTTACACTTTTGTTACACTTACACTACAATTCAAAAGTTTGGGGTCAATACGATTTTTTATTTTTTTTTAAAGAAATTAATACTTTTCTTCAGAAAGGACTCATTAAATTGATCAAAAGTGACAGTAAAGACATATATAATAATGCAAAATATTTATTTTTTAATTGAATGCTTTTCTCTTGAACTTTCAAATAATCCTGAAAAAATGAATCACGGTTTGCACAAAAATATGAAGCAGCAAAACTGTTTTCAACTGTGATAATAATCATAAATGTTTCTTGATCATCATATTATAGTGATTTCTGAAGGATCATGTGACACTGAAGACTGGAGTAATGATGCTGAAAATTCAGCTTTGATCACAGGAATAAATTACACTTTACTATATATTCACATAGAAAACAGCTGATTTACATTAGAATAATATTTCACAATATTACTGTTTTTTCTGTATTTTTAATCAAATAAACACAGCCTTGGTGAGCAGAAGAGACTTCTTTTAAAAACATTAAAAATCTTACCGACCCCAAACTTTTGAACGGTAGTGTATATTCAGAAAATAGACTACCGGGCTTCCAATTGTACATGAAATCACTCAAACATTCTGTAAACCTTAAGTTTGAGCTGTTTCTGTATCGCCTCTGAGCATTTTCTAAAACACTTGAGGTCAAAGGTTTGTTGCTAGAACACTATTGCCTACACAGCAATCTTATTTTCTGTCCAGTTTTCAGTTAAAGCATCCTTTTAATCCGAGCTCGTGTGCCAGGCTGGTTTTTGACCCTGTCAGTATGGTGCCTGTTAAAGTGTGCAGCGAGAGCTTGAAGACAGAGGAGTTTGCTGCATGTTCCCGGGCCAAAAGCAGAATGTCCAAGCGACTTAAGCCCGATGATCATCTAAGAGAAGCAGAGAGTTGAGGCTCCCGACTGTTTTGGCTGAGGGCAGAGTGAGGAGATAGATTTGTTCCAACTCACGCAGTAGTCGAAAAAAGCAGTTAGCGAAGCCCTTGGGGACGGTCAGTGTCTGTGAACGAGACGCTGTTCCTTTTAAAGAACTCAAGCGCCACTGATCTCCAACAACCTTTAAAACCGGGTCCCGCAGTCTGCTACGCAAGCGGCAGTTTGCACGCCTGCTTTAACTCATCCCGAGACTGACACTGAGCTGAATGCAACACGATATCTCATATTTCACTGTAATATTAAGAAAAAGCAAACCTTTTTGTGGTTTCAATGGTCTTAGAATTTTTTTGACTTTTTTTTCTAGTCTTAAACAGTTTATTTTCTAATTACATTTCAACTATTTCCCCGCCAGCGTTTTTTTTTTTTTTTTTAAGTTTACCAGTCACCGCCAGCATTTTTAACCCTTAGAATATTTTGTTGTATGAATGTCTGAACATGCAATATATCAAAAGAAAGAACAGAGCCTTTCCGTTACACCCTACAAAACTGATATTGGGGCATATTTAAATTATTTGTATTTGCATGTGATTTGTGCTATTTTTATAAGAATATAGGATGTTTACATGAGAAATGCAAAGCAGGTATAGCAATTAGCTTATTCTAAAATGCTATAAACAACATATTTCTGCCTCATATGACCAAAAATCTACAAACTCTATTAGATCACAAACATGCAGTTGCTACCTTAAATTTTTAAGTACAATCATCTTGGATGTTTAAGTCATTCCAACTTAAATTACAAAAAAATTAAAGCAATGTTAAAGTAAAGTAAAAGCAATGTAAAAACATGTTGTCATCATAACTTATTGTACATATATAATAGTGTGATCATATATTACAGTTGGTGGTTTACAGTGAGTAAAAGCGTATTAATCTCATGAATTGGCATGTGTAGCTTGATTGTAATTGTAGATAATCCTGTCTCCCAGATATGAGGCAACAAAAATAACATTGTATCAAGGTATTTTATGAATACTGTAATATTATTACTGAAATCGTATTAGTAATTGTTACACTACTATTTACTGCAAAATGTAATATTATTACTGTAACACATTACTAGTAATGCATTATTGCCCAACACTAAATGTAAGGTAATATGAGCAGATATTCAGACAATAGTAGACTGTTGCAAACTTCACACACTTGTGTTCTTACTTCACATTAAAATGCACAGTACTTTGTAGAAAAGTCTTACGTTAACACAGTGTCCTAACCCGGTGTAACAGTGCTAATCAACAAGTGATATAAATGATTTATTTCAAATCTAAATTTGAACAGGACATTTTCTAATTAGTTTGGCTTCGATTTCTATGGCACATACTTATAATGCCCACTCTCATCAAATCTTCTGATTGGCTGTGACTGTGTCAAACATTAAATTAAATCACTAGCATCAACAGTTCCCAGTAGCGCTAACATGATTTACTCTCCTAAAATTAAATAGCTTAATTCCAAGGCTTTTACTAGGTGCTATTTCACCTCATTAATATGGTTGACTGAGCATTTGGAGGTAAAGAGAGATTATTCTATGTTAAGAAGCAACTGGGTCATGTGTGGATTTACAAAAGATTTATGAACATAGGTCTTTGAATCCATTCTCTAACAGTCTTTGAAGTTTATGACAAGTTTAAAGGTTGATATTATTAAATCAAAACGGCAGTGTCCTCAGGATATTATGCATAGGCATTAATAAATATTTCAGTCTCACTGTGAGTTCATTAGCATAAACAAAATAAATTCTGTTCACGTGACGCACATTAGCTTACACGTGCATATTTGAACACACACACACACACACACACACACACACACACACACACACACACACACACACACACACACACACACACACACACACACACACACACACACACACACACACACACACACACACACACACACACACACACACACACGCACATTCACTTCCCCACATCCTAACGTGTTGCTGACCTAATCGATTCTCCAACCGGAGATAACCAGCAGCTCTGCTAACACATGATTTCCGTACGAGTGTGTGTTTCGTCAGTGTGTTCTTCAGCGTGGCTTATAATGTTTCTGCTGCTGGAGGCCCTTAGACGAGAGCTTTGACAAAATGTCTTCTTTCCCTGCGCACGTAAGCGTTGGGGATTATTCTGGAGCTTAAAGAACGCAAGAAAGATGCACAGTGCTCTCACCTCAAGAACTAATGCAATAATATGAGCGCTTGGAGAAGACTGGCTCATATTGCCACATCCAATTAGTTTATATATATTTATATATTAGCCATGTTGTCATGTGCACTGATATTTTTTAATTATAAGCCTGTTGCCCTATGTTATATGTTATAGATCAGTTTGTTTTATTGAAGAAATAATTGGAGCTTTGGACCACATAAAATAAGCATTGTTAAGCATTATTGGGTTGAGTTCAGCCTTTGTTTCTCCATATTTCAAAATAACTATGAATACATAATTATACAAATAATTTTTTTTAATGCAGCTTGACAACCCAGTCACTTGCATTATATACTCCATGGTGAGTAAATAATGACAGGTTTTATTTCTCAGTGAATTATTAAGGTAATTCCTTTCAAGAAATCATCAGTGTGGCATTTTATTGTCACAATGTGTACAGTGAGTGCTGAAACCTTCTTACCGTGATATAATGGTGGTATATTATCTTTCATTTGTAACGTATGGTTATGTTTTCTCTCTTTGCTCTCTTTAGGTTAACGGGTTTCCAAATCCCTCCTCCCATCACCAGCACTGGGTCTGTGTTCTCGCTGAGACTCACCAGTGACTTCGCCGTGAGCGCGCACGGCTTTAAAATCTACTATGAAGGTACAGACTCCAGTCTATGTTGTGCTACATCTTGTTACACTACATTCAGTCATTTATTGTGTGTATCAGATCAAATCTGCGGTATTAATTGAGCGCTGCTCTGCTTGGCGAGTTATAGGCGATCTGTGCCAATCATAATTGTGTTTATTAATCCTCAAAGACGAGGTGGTCACCGACTAAAGACCTCATCACTCCCTATTAAACCTCATCAAATTACTGTCTTTTAGACACTTGCATTAAATTCCAGGAAGAAAGCTAAGTGTATTATGCCACCTTCTTTTTCATTAATTGTGCATGTTAACTAATGGATAGTGAAGGGTACATGCCGTCTTTCTCTTTATTGCATTAGTCGTGGGTTTTTTCCAGTTGCTTGTCTGTGCTTTTGAGTCTCCTAGTCTTATTTATGAACATCTACAGGCTGAGGGTTAGTTCGATTGTGTGTGTGTGTGTGTGTGTGTGGTGTGTGTGTGTGTGTGTGTGTGTGTGTGTGTGTGTGTGTGTGTGTGTATGTGTGTGTGTGCGTGTGCATGCGCGCGTGTATGTGTGTGTGTGTGTGTGTGTGAGTTGGTTTATGTGATTTATGAGGACACAAATTTGTATAATGACATGTGTATTACACTGGTATTACAACTTATGGGTGGTTTATGAGGACATTTCAAAAGTCCTCATAAATCAAATGGCTTAAAAAACATAAAAAACAATGTTTTATTAAAAAATTAAAAATGCAGCATGTCTCCTGTGATGGGTAGGTTTAGGGATAGGGGCAGTGTAGGGGGATAGAATATATAGTTTGTCCAGTATAAAAACCATTACGCCTATGGAGAGTCCTCATAATGCTGTTGCACCAACGTGTGTGTGTGTGTGTGTGTGTGTGTTGTGTGTGTGTGTGTGTGTGTGTGTGTGTGTGTGTGTGTGTGTGTGTGTGTGTGTGTGTGTGTGTGTGTGTGTGTGTGTGTGTGTGTGTGTGTGTGTGTATTTAGATACTCAGCCTCTAAATAAATAAATAAATTGATTGATTTTATAGAATTTCTTCTCATACCGCTATGCATTACTTTGCTTTATCAATATAACTTTATATGACACTATCTGTCCATTACATGTCTTCATACGATGTGTCATAACACATATGAACTGCACAGCAGACTTGGGTTTTATCTTCTTCTCTTATCTGAGTGTTTGGCGGCTGGATAAATGTGCAGAAATCGCAGACTCCTGTATTAGCGTTGGAGTGAG
Source organism: Chrosomus eos (assembly GCA_036326025.1). Taxonomy (NCBI): domain Eukaryota; kingdom Metazoa; phylum Chordata; class Actinopteri; order Cypriniformes; family Leuciscidae; genus Chrosomus; species Chrosomus eos. Next base: position 3,586,172 of record CM070827.1, read on the forward strand.
GCAGTGGGAGTGAGACGGATGTGTGTGGTCTGATCTGAGTCAGCCTGAAGCATCATTTACTGTGTTGTTTCAGTGTCTCGGCCTGGTTGCCTCCCCTTCCCTTTCATTCATTTTTGGATCACACAGTGCCTGGAAAAGTGTCTCACTACTGCAACGTCAAACCTCTTTTCTCAGAAAGCTGTGGGCCCTAATTCGTTCTTCGAGGCAGATTAAGGAAAAGTGATTGTTAGTCCATAAGAAGTCAAATTTGGCTTAACTAAAAAGGGATTTAAAACTTTTTTTGGTGTAATTTCAGGCTAGTTTAAACAAAACTGCTTGGAATTTTGGGAAGTATTTCAATTAATTGTATCTATTTATTTATTGGAGAAACATCAATTTATGTTTCATCATTAATAGTGCACAAAAATGTGCAATATGTGACCCTGGTCACATAGGTCATTTTTTTGAAATTGAGATTTATATATCACATGAAAGCTGAATAAATAAGCTTTCCGTTGATGTATATGGTTTGTTAGTTTAGGACAATATTTGGCCGAGATAAAACTATTTGACTATCTGGAATCTGAGGGTGCAAAAAAATCGCTTTTAAAGTTGTCCATTTATATTCGCGATTGTGCTGCATTCACTCACAAAAATAAATGTATCAGATCAAATATGCGGTATTAATTAAGAGCTGGTCTGCTTGGCGAGTTATAGGCGATCTGTGCAAATCATAATTGTGTTTATTAAACCTCAAAGACGAGGTGGTCACTGACTAAAGACCTCATCACTTCTCATCACCTCATTGAGAAAATCACTTTTAAAGTTGTCCATTTATGTTCGCGATTGTGCTGCATTCACTCACAAAAATAAATGTTTTATACATTTACAGTATGACATTTTCCTAAATATCTTCATGGAACATGATCTTTACTTAATATCCTAATGATTTTTGGCATAAAATAAAAATTGATAATTTTAACCCATACAAATGTATTGTTGGCTATTCCCACAAATATACCCGTGCGACTTAAGACTGGTTTTGTGATCCAGGGTCACAATTATGAGGATATAAAGGTGCATTTTTTTCTTTCTAAACACAGATGTACTATTATTATTACTATCACTGTAATATTTTGATAACTTGATGCTCTCAAAGTCACTGTAAATACACTTATGCTTTTTTTTATGTAGGCTTTTAACTATGATTTTATTAAGCAGTTTATTTTTTAAATATGCTTATAAAAGACCAAGTAGAGTGACTGACCTTCATTTTTAAGAATGTAAGCTTTATATAGAGAAAGTAATCTTTATATGAGACTTCCAGTGATAAACAGCGTGTGTAGCGTTGCACTGGTTATAGCCCTGCACACGGTGACATTGAATTGGTTCACAATCACACTCCACATATCTGTATCATCAGCTAGGTTTGTTTGTCTGTAATTTTGTCATGTAATGCTGTATTTTAACAGAGAAATGACTCGCCCCTTGATGCCTGGTTAGTGCACATTGTCGCACTAGTCTGTCTGGTCGCATAGAACACAACTAGAGCGAACATAATTTATAATAATGTGCTGTTTGTATTTCCGCACAACTCCAAAATCAGGAGATATTGAACATCAAGCAGAAATTGAGATGGAGATGTGAAGTACGTGCTTTCCTGGTTCTTTACATAATCAAATGTTTCATAACGCGGACAGCGGTTGGGTATGCATAGCCTCATCTAGCAGTCTGTCCTAGAAATGCTTGCTTGAATAAACTTTCATGCCGAGCAGAGTTCCTGGTATGACTGGTAATGATCTTATGATTTAACATGGGTGGATGGAGGATGAGGAGGTGTTGCTGTAAGTCGATGACTATAGTAGAATGGACAATTTAGAGGATATATGGACGGAAAAAATGCTTTTTTTAATTAGTATTTTTGTTTTGTTTCCAGTCCAAATATCTAAAAATTCTTAAATCAAGAAGCATTGACTAGATGAGTAAAATGACAAACTGTTTTTCGGGGGGATTAATCAAAATTAAGTGAGTTGATGCTTTAAAAAAGCAAAATTATCTGCCAACGTGGTAAAAAAAAAAAAAAAAAACTTCATTCAAACAGAAACCAGATTCTTTTTCTTACACCATTGGCAGATAATTTTGCTTGTTGATTAATTTGCCTAGAAAACTAGACTTAAAGTAACACCAAGTAACTTTTCCTCTGCGGTCGCTCTACTGGTTGGAAACGAAATTGTCCATTGCCGCTGTCATAAATAATTTAGTCTACCGTCGCACGCACGCTCGCTGTTTACCCAGCACCGGCTTTAGAATGAACGATGTCCACAGGCAAGGTAGAGTATGTTACATGATTTCATGAAAGGATGATATATTGCGACATCAGAAACGAAGAAAAAACGTAATAATGACTATTGCAGCGCTTGACGTAAAGCAGTCGAGTTTTGTAGTTCTTTTTGTGCACGGGTTCCTACCCGAAACCCGAAGTTACATAGTGCCAGTAAAAGCGATACAGACCCCGTCAGGCGATGGCAGACGAGTCATTTAACTTATTTTAAGTCGATGTACCGTCACAAGGGTCTTGGAAATATATTATGAAGGTTGAAAAACTACTTAGTGTTACTTTAATATCTTATGTCATTTTACTACTTTAGTAAATGCTTCTTGATTTAAGAAATGTTTGATATTTGCACTGGAAACAAGACAAAAATACTAAGTAAGAAAAGCATTTTTTGCAGTGTGGTTCCGCCCTCCTACGTACTTCCACTCAATTTTCATTTTCCTTCAGTACTAAGTCTGGGATTCTGCTGTAGTCTGCTGTAGTTTTCTACGACACATTTTTTACCGGGCCAGTCAGCGAACAGAGGGAGTGTCTGAGAACCATGATGTTGATGTCGTGTGTTATTTTGAGTTAGTTCAGTAATGGCAGCGGAGAAAGATGCGAGCGAAGACATTCGGTCCGTTGTGGCAACGCTGCCGAATATTAAGAAGTTAAAGCAAGAAAAATCTCTGCTTAGTTTTGTTGGTGGCCATGATGTTGTGGCCCTCCTCCCCACGGGGTTCGGGAAAACTTTGATTTTCCAGCTTGCTCCGTTAGTGGCGAATGACATACATGACATGCGTCACGACCAAACGTTAGCCATTGGTTATGGCAGATCCAGAGTGACTCTGGGCAGATCCAATAGTTTTAGACTTCAATAGAGTTCCCGCCTACAAGGAAGTTAACGCTTGTCAATGGAGCGGTGCCAGACTCTATGTAGAAATGAAATGAAATGGTGGGACCAGGCTACGGGAGTGTTTCTTCTCTATACATCTGTGACATGTGGCTCTTACGCATTTTGGCTCCTTCAAGAGCTCTGGATAGTAAATGTAGGAATGTACTGTATGCCAGCTCTTTATTTGCATCAAACTATCTTTATTTTACATGAGTAGCAATAGCCAAGTTCAGCAACTAAAAACTCAGCATTCATGTGGGTGTTTGCTCGTGTTGTGTACGATACCACTCGACCTCTCTGTCCCCTTTCCTAATCTGTCTCTGAATTAAAAATGGGCAAAAGTATGTGCACTGGTAGGCAGTCTTCCAAACAATTAATTGATCCAATTTTTTTTAATGGGCTCCTTAATTTTTCCCTGATGTCCTTAAAATATTAGTATTGGGGAGGGGTGCAAAAATAGTTTAGTTTTCACGACCGTTTGTCAAAACCAGTGGGTAATAGTAATTGTAATAAATATAATAATAATAGTGAATATAATAATTCCCTAATAATTGCATGGAATATTTTGTGTTTGCATATACACAGAAAAAAAAGATTCAGCGTAATTCACATGTACTGTATATCACATATGATTTGTTCTTAACCTTATTTGAATGTTAATGATTATTAGGAGGATTGTAAATTAGCAACCACATGCTCATTTGCATAAAACACACCCAAGCCATTTCCATTTAAGCGCTTTCCGCAACAGCCTTTCGTCACTCTCAGTAAAAAACCAAAGACTCAGATTATAGTGTTCTCATTGGCCAGCTGTACATACACATAGCTATAATACAGCTGTTTTTAATGTATATGGTGATTGGTGAACTTATAGTTCGGGGTCTTTTGAGTTTTAACAGCACACACTTTAAAAAAGTCAATAAAATCGGATTTATTGTAATATATGACCACTTTATGTTTATTTAACTGGCAAAATGTCCTATATCATCTCCATTTTAGTCTCATCTGTTATTTCTATTATTATATCCATAATCGGAGTTGTCCTTTGGAAAACCAAAAATCAAGGATAAAGCGGATATGGCGTCATTGACAGGCAACGCAATGACACAGGCCATTAAAATGGCTGATTTCTCTGGATTTAAACATTATTGGAAAATAACATATAGTGTATCCAAAAGTATTTTTTAAATTTTATTAGTATATTTTGAATCCAAAAATTGTTCATATTGTGCTTTTACTGAACAGTTTCTTGGTTTCCTGTCGACTAGTGACAGTGTGTTCTGGGATAACATTCACTCGTTTATCCTGCAGCATACAACAAATAAATCCTGATATTCTTGTCTTCTTGCACCATGAACCACCACTGATTGCGTGATTCTCTCCAAGCATCTCTTGCATTCAGATGGGAAATGTTGAATACGTTTAAAAACAGATGACGGAAGGAGAAAAAACATGCACTAACAGCTGAAATAACTTAGGACTTTTTCCTGAAGGATTTTGGAATCATTCTTCTCAGACCGTGACAAATAGACAAGTTATCCAAGGACGGTGTGGGTGTAGAACATGTTGATTTCACAGACACTACTCTGTCACCAGGGAAACTAGCTTCTCCGAGAGGAAGTCAGCAGTTCTTCTCCTGCTCCTGTAAACACAAGCCTGAAGCTATTGTTCTCACGAGGGCCGGCACAGGTAGAAGACATCATACAACATCCACTCGGAGTCTGGCATCCTCCAGAAGCTGAAGCAAATCACTGTACTTCACTGCTTCGATCCTAAAGGAGAAGCTCTCACACATCTACAGGACCTCAGAGACCTTCTGAACGTAGAGGTTTTCCTTCAGTATATGAATATTAAAGTGCGCTTTATTATTAATGGCGCACGCTAGCTTTATTAAAAATGTATTCTAAGCTAAATGGGATATAGAAGCAAGTCTTTTGAGTTCCCTGTGGCCCTCAGGTTTATATCTCTATTAAAAACAACGTTTTCATGTGATGTTGTTGAAAAAGCTCTTTGCCAGTATAGGGCTACTATTCCTATTCCAGATCTTTGTTGATTCCAGACTAATTTTCACCCAAAAAAAATTTAAGAAGTAAGATCTTATAATTATAGAAGCTTGTTTCCGCCACTGAATAAAAAGTAATTAAAGTAATTCTTGCAATTGTGAGTTTACATCTCGCAATTCTGGCTTTTCTCAGAATTGCCTGATATACAGTAAGCTTGCAAAAGTGAGGAAAAAGTCAGAATTGCGTGATATAAAGTTGTAATTTCAAGAATAAAGTCTGAATTGTGAGATAAAAAGATGCAATTGCAATATATACTTGTAATTATAAGAAAAAAGTCAGAATCTCGCAATTCTGACTTTATAACAAGCATTTGCGACTTTATATCATGCAATTCTTACTATGGATCTTGCAATTCTGACAATTCTGAGAAAAAAACGTCCGAATTGTGAGATAAAGTCACAATTACCTTTTTTATATTTTATTCAGTGGCGGAAACAAGCTTCCATATATAATAAACAGTGAAATACAGATTATGCTTTACACTTTTATGATTGATAGTATGAAAGCCAAAATATTGTTTAGCTGTTTTCTTTTTCATCTGTATTTTGAATAGTTTTATGGTGTTTTGGCTTTTTTTGAATGCATCTGTTGACTGTATAATAGGAAGAATCACTGATATAATCAAAGATACGTAATCAAAGAAAAGAAAAAGGCACTGAATGAATCAGCGATTGAATCTGATTGAATCTTTTTGATGAACCAATTAAAAAAACTTGATTTGGTGTAATACAACGAATTCCCTTTACTTTTTATGCATAGAAACGTTTCTTTTTGGGTTTGACTCTTGCCCTATTTGTTACGGACTAATTACTGCTCAATTATGTGATTCGTTTTCTTAATATATTATCATAAAAATTATATCAACTTAGCTAATTATGCTTTTTTTTTCTTTGCTCATCATAATAATTTAACTATGCCCCCTCCAAATTCAGCGGGCCTATAGTCGTGTTTTGTAGAAATAAGCACACTCACAGTATATTATAAACCGCCCATATAAAATGTGCTAGCAGACTTCTGACCCCAGGAATCCAGAAAATGCAGGATTGATTTCCATGAGGATGGCATGAGATTATTGCGTAGTGCTGACAAGTAGTTTAACAGGTTTAAAGCAAAAGCCTCGAGTTCTTCTTTTCCACCCTTCTACCGACACCTAAACCTAATGTATTGAATACAGGATTTCTTTTTCTTTTCTATGCATCACATGTAATGAATTTACAGCTGTTTGTGAGCACATTCACTTAATCAGGAAGATCTGTGCCATTGCCAAAGGTCCCAGGAAGTCATTGCTTTTTGTCTCCAGATTGTGTTTCCTTTTCAATTTGACGCTTTCCTGTTCGTCTGGAATATTTAATATCCTCGCTAATGACTTTCCACCGCTGGCCTAACATGCATGCCTCCTCCAAGCGGAATTTCAGGTTGAAATTAATTGTATTAATTTACACTGGCGTCTAACTTGAGGCTTATTTGTGAAGATCATTTCCCAGCGGTAATAGAGGAGCGGCTGCTTTATTAGGAGTGCTTCTGCTGACCTCTTTGGTCTCCTGTCACTTTATTTTGAGTGACAACAGACTGTCTCTCATACTTTATCATAATTAACAGTGAATTAATCAGAAGATGTTCAATAACCCAGAGTGAAACCCAGCATCTGTAGCTAAAGTGTTTGGAGGAACAGACTGTTTGGGAATGTGGTAGTGCTCTGATGATGACTGACAATGGTTATGGATATTTCTGGAGATTTGACGACATTATTAAAGCGCAGAATTGAGAATGATAGGTTGATGGGTGATATCAGGTTTCACTGTGGCTAGACGGCTGCATATATGTCAATCATGATATATATTGCTTTTCTTTCTTTCTTTCTTTTTTTTTCAGATTTGGATAGGGGTGAGTGGGGGTGTGCTGATTTATTTGATTGCATTATTCAGCCAAGATTCATGAAATTGATTTAAATAAATGTTGTCCTTTTGAACTTTCTAAGAATGCAGAAAAAAATGTATCATGTTTTTCAAAAAAAAAATCAACATTGATTTTTGAGCAGCAAATCGGCATATTAGAATGATTTCTGAAGGATCATGTGACATTGAAGACTGGAATAATTATCACAGGAATACATTACATTTTACAATATATTCAAATAGAACACAGGTATTTTAAATTGCAATAATATTTCACAATTTTACTGTATTTTTGATTAAATAATTGCAGCCTTGGTGAGCAGAATAGACTTCTTATTAACAAAGGGTTAGGATATTGTTAGGACTTAGGATATTGAATGTGTTCAACACAATATTTTGTAACAAATTTACCAAATTGGACATTATTATTGTTTCATTTTGCTTTCTAAAGAGTAGTCTGAAATTGTGAAATTAATCAGTTATTTGATTCTATTGAGAGTCAGAGTTTTACACTGCAAGCAGAAATAATAATTGTAAGGTTTATACATATTTGTACATTATTTTTTTCAACACTGTAAGATTATTTGAGTATGAGAATATTTATAAAAATACTGTTAGGTGTTCATTTCAGTGTTTACTTCAAAATTATAAGTTAGAAGTTTAATTTAATGTTTTACTGTTTTACACTAAGTTTGTTTTCCAGTGTACGTCCAGCATAATACAAAGTTAAAGAAACATCTTACGAAACATTTTTTAACAATTTGTTTTGTGTTTAGTACAGTGAGAACATAAAAGCCAATCATGCTTGTCTTTACTGTGTGACGTGTAATATTTTTCACACAATTTAAACAGGTGTTTTAATACATGAAATTATATCACTGTCATTTAATTTTTTTTTAAGGTTTGAAACCCCCTTACTAGAATATGTGTTGGTGAGGTTGCGACGTCTACCAGCCGGGACCAAGACCTCGATTTCGATGGATGAAACGGCCTCACTCAAGCACTAAACTTTATTTACTCGATCCTTGATGATCCTTTTATTTAGTCTGGCACAGAAATACATCTCTGCTGTGTCTGGGACCCCCAAACTCAGACAGCAGGAGGGACCGAGAGCATCCGTCTCGTACAGATCCGCGGCACAAAGGATCAGTTGTTTACTTTTAATTGAATCCGCAGGTGATAAAGAGCATCTAATGTTGGAGCGTGGGTAAAGACCAGTCCTGTCAATAATCAAGCCTCTCATCTGAGCGTCTGCGTCTTTCTGAGCGAAGCAGAAGAGGAAAAGAAGAAGAAAAACTGTCAAAGCTCGCTCCTTTACTTTCAGATCGATGATTTCTCCAGAGTTCCTGCCTTTCTAATCCATTAGTCGGCTTCTCGTTTCAAAGAACGCCGTCAAAGCTTGTCCATTAAAACGTCTTGTTCCAACTTAATAGCCAAGTTCTTGTCTTATTGACTGCACCTTTGTCATTTCCAAAGTCAATCGTGTGATGTCTGGAGTGAAAATAAGACAAAATTGGTGTCATGTAAACCTCATCTTTCACATTTGTAATTATAGATGAGCTCATTAATTGCTGTAAAATATTGAGAAAATACCTCAAGGGACTTTTCTTTTCCTTACGTGTGCAATTAGCACTGTACCAGATGCTGAAGTCTTCTACATCCAAGTGCTTGACATGAATTAGGCCTGAAGACGAAACATCATGTAATTAAGAACTGTAGAATAATAATTGCATATCTTATTTACATGCATAACATGTTGACATTTCAAAGATGCCACCAACATATTCATTTTGTCTCTTGACACGAGTGTGAGAAAATCCTTCATGATTGTGAATCTTACAGGTTTAGCTATAGTGTGTGATTCGACATTCCTGCACAGTCCTTGAGATTTCAGACAAAGCCCCTCGCAGTCCTTCAGATTTGAGGTGTTGTGCCGACACAAAAGCTTCTTACAGAATTAATTAAACATGCGCATGCTAATTGCTGCCGTCCAATGAAGATCGTTTGCCCTCAGGGCGCAAAATGAGATGCACAGTTCAATTGAAAATCTTTACATGTCGGGCTTCGCCAATTTGAAAAGCTGCATGTTGCAGATTACCAGGTGGTTAAGACAATCATTTGACCTCCAAAAAAACGGACGCACTACGTGACGAGATACTTAATCGATCCAGTCAAAGATGACGAGGATCTTGGCGAAGAGATGCGACAGAAGCCAGCCGATCTGATGTACTTGGGAATTAGGGAACTTAGATGTTGATCACAAAAGAAATCTGCTGGATTTTATAATATGTACTTCAATGGTGTTCCTATTGAATTCTATTATTTACCTGAAGTCTGATTTTATTTTATTTAATAATTTTGTAATTGAAGGTTTCTGTTTCTGCACACAAACACACACACACACACGCACGCACGCACACACGCACGCACACACGCACGCACGCACGCACGCACGCACACATAAAAATAACAAGAAATAAATCTTGTTTTAGGAGCTGTCAACATCATAAATTACATTTTATTGCATATTTATGCATTTGGTAACACTTTAATTTAGGGTCCATTTCTCACTATTAACTAGTTGCGTATTATCATGCATATTACTAGGATATTGTCTGTTTATTAGTACTTATAAAGCAATTATTAATGCCTTATTCTGCATGACTATTCTTCATTCCTTTATCCTACCAAAGTCCTAAACTTAACCTTACTAATTATTAGTAAGCAGTAATTAAGAGTTTATGTAATGTGTAGAAAATGGATGTGCAAAAGAACACTTGAATACCTCCTAAAGAGATCACATTGAATGCGTGTTTCGATTGATATGGATGAAACGCATTCAATCCTGCAGAGAGAAAAACAATAACAAAATGTTCTTTGTAGTAAACAAAAGATAATGCATTTCTCTATAAGTCTCCAGGAGGTCTCTAAGTCCCAGCCCTCTCGACATGTTGTAATTAGACTACGGAAATAGTCGTAGCATTCTTAAACATTCAAAGGTCCCGGGAGCAAGTGCTGATGTGCTTTCTGTCTGGCCTTCCTTCTGTCCCCAGTTCAGCTGCTCTCATTAGCATGAAAACAACCACTCGACTGGCCTTGAATCAGTGCTTCCTTGACCTACTTCTAACCCCGACTTTTACTTCTGTCTCAGCTCCACACGAGCTCCTCGCTGGGACTTATGGGTAGGGGAGGATGTCACCCTTCTCCTCACACGTTGTATCCATCATTCTCCATCTGTTGGAGAGGTTCGAGCCAGCACCTGCTGATAAAGGCATTGAAGATTAGTGCCAAGCGGTCACAGGCCTTTAGGCCTGCGCTTTCCCATGGTGCTCTGCTTCCTCAGCGCTCCTCTTATCAGCCTTTCAGACTCTCATTTTGTGCTTGCTCCATATGCTCAATCCCTCAATAAACAGAAGTGCTGAACAGAGAGGCTTTGGTGGACACTAGTGTTGCCTCTGTTGTAGTCTAATGAGACCCAGATTAGCTGTGTGACTCTGGTTTCACAGACGAGGCTTAAGAGTCCTAGACTAAAATGCATGTTTGAGCTGTTTTAACTGTAAGCAACTTGCTTAAAGGGGTCATATGCACTTTTACAAGTTGATTGTACTGAAATGTGTGTTGGCAGTGCCTGTACACAACCATCATATAATGATAAAAATCCATCCAGTGTTTTTGTTTTACTCTCCTTATATGTTTTCCCCTGTCTTAAAGGGTACCTATTATGGCATTTAAAATGTTCCTAATAATGTTCTGGGAGTCCCCAACAACAGTTTTACATGCATGCAATGACAAAAAACACTTTTGTTGTCTTATAATATGCATTTATTTTTACCTGATTTGCTCACCGACTCCCTAATGATTCGTTTGACGACTCATTTGTCCAAACCCCTCCTTTGCGAATAACTTTCAAAATTCCATGATAGGTACCCTTTAAATCGAGCCGTTCAAACATGTGACGTCACCATATCGGAAGCCCCTCCCATGATTGTTGATTGACAGCAGCGTTTTAAAACAGCCCGCCCTCGCTCGTCAGCAAGCTGTCAATCATAGTCCGTCATTGTTTACACTGGAGCAGAATGGCGTCTAAGCGATTGTGGTGTTCTGTTCTTGGGTGTAATAACGAACACAGCAGTCATTTTGATGTTCATAAATCCGAACCGCTGAAGACGCAGTGGCTGAGTTTTGTTTATGAAGGCAATATTCCCGACGAGCAACGTCAATGCGACGCAACGAGGAGGGTCAGCATAAAGCTGGTTTTGCTAAGAAATGGTAAATGGTAAATGGACTGCATTTATATAGCGCTTTCATAGACCCAATGGCCACCAAAGCGCTTTACATGTTGCCTCTCATTCACCCATTCACTCACACATTCATACACCGAGAAGCAGCTCCTAAAAAAGGAATCGGTACCGACTATACGTGTTTCTGCTGCACCTCCAGAAGAAGTGAGTGTAACGTTTTATTAACCTTTAAATATTAATCTTTGCAAATTCGCTTGCACGCTTCACGATGAATGTGGCTAATGTTTACACTCAGGGTACATTACGGCATGTATTCTATGTAACATTATGACGTTCTCAATATAATTCATAATCCCACTTTTATAAGGAACAACGCGCTATGGTTATTGTGTTATTAAAAACTGTGTACACAGAGGGGCGGAGTCAGCAAAGCTCATTATCATTTAAAGGCACATGCACGGAAACGGCATGCTGAAAACAGAGCTATTTTTGAGCAGGTAAAATTAGTGTTTTGTGTGAAATTAGTGTGAGAATTTTTAATAAAAGTATATTACAAAGTTTTCATTTAGACCCTAAAGATTCATATTAACTTGTACAAAAATGGCATTATATGACCCCTTTAAAGGTGCTCTATGTATTTTTTAGCGGCCTCTAGTGGTGATGTTTCAGATTGCAACAAGCGCGCTCGTGCTCGTGTGCGTGTGCGATCTCAAGAGCGAGCATTCACTACCGGCCACACGGAGACTTTCAACACAACTGTGAAAGCATCACACAACATGCTGGAAACTCATGTAAACTCCCACTGCAACGTTACAATAATAGGCTACTTTTATCAGCTTGACGTTGAACTAATGCTCCATGCTCGTACCATGATAACGTTAGACAGTAGATCTAGTACATAAAACAAGTATACATCCTAAAGCACCTTTTCTTATCCTGGAACAGTCTTTTGTATTCATTTCATGTCTCATGTATTTAGTTTACTTTGTTATTTCATTAGAGTTTACTAATAATTCAAAAGCTCTGCCGATGTTGATCCGTGTTTTCGTCCTGAGTCGATCAGAATCACGTTTGGCCTGACGAGCTTCAGCAGTTAACTTTTTTTTGTTTTTTATATTTATGTGGATTCTGTGTTGGAGTGTGTGTTGTGCTGGAGGCAGGTCGTTTTGGGGTGTTATCAGACTCCATGTCGTCAGCTGAAGTGCCGTCGGTCGCATAGACTGTATATAAGGAGAGAGGCTCGGGAGCGCGCATGCACGTCACATCCGATGGATTTCGCGGTAAATCCGACACGGAGACTTCACATAGAAATATGAATATTGGCCTTCAGAGGTAATAGCAAAACCCGACAAGTGGATCATTGTAATGTGTGATTGCAACCCCTTCACACACAGGCAATAAAAAAAGGATTAATTTTAGAAGAAAAGCTACATAGAGCACCTTTAAAGTATCTTATAGCTCAAAATATGTCAGTGCTATTGTTTTGTCTCAAGATAAACGCCAGTAATGTTTTCTAATGCACGTTTATAAAATCTAATTGAACTAATCCTGGCTTAATCTAAACCCTTTGTTTTTATGATCATGCTTCTTAATAGTGTAGTGACTGAGATTAAGTCATTTGATTATTGTGAAACTGTAGATAGATGAGAGTTAGAATAAATTATAATTAAATTAAGTAGCCACATTATTTATAGAAATATTATGGCAATGACATAATGTAAAACGTTATTAAAACACTGTATAAAACAAAAAAAAGATGTTTTGGAAAACCATTACTACCTTAAAGTGTAAATTGCAGGTTAACCACCACAATCAATTAATGTGTAAATAAAGTGCTCAGTGTGTATATATTTAAACATTTCTGTCTTAAAACGCGTTAAATAACATTTATTGGGGTTTCTTCAAAGGTAGCGTGTTTTTTTACAGTAACTATGATGACGTCATAACAGGGAGCCGCAACCTATACTCTGCTAGATTACCACTGTTTGTGGCTTATCTATGGAGAACGGGGAGGTGGAAAACCATCAAATTTTTGATGGACCACAGCCTTATAATTTTGAACTAGTCAGGCGTGAGAGAAGGGAGGAAATTGCCAGAAATCATGGCCCTCAAAGAGTAATAAATGCTTGGTGTGACGAAAATGAGCGGAGGGTTGGTCAGGTGTCCTGGTGAGTAGCTAGAGCTAGCCTGGAGCTAACCCGGATAACATTAGGGAACAAGCCAAAGTCTATTCAAAATCTTGCCGTCATGTAGAATAGCAAGGAGGGACAACGACTGAAGACATTATTTACTTACATGGTGTTAGTAACGTTAGTCCTAATCAGAGCTGTAGAGATGCACAGACACAATGGCGCTTTTGCTGGCATCTGCTGACAGAACGCGATATATTGCCTCTGCTAAAACGCTACTAATTTGCGATGCTCATTGTCAGAAAGAAACAGAGACAGGTGTGATGCCACCCAATGGAATCAGCAGTGGAGGTGTGCTGCCGTGAGGTGAACGCGAACGCGAACTTGGGAGTTTAGTGGAGCAGCTCGACCCGCGACCGGCAAATCTGACGTGCCTCACGCAGCATCCTGGTTTTGACGAATGGCCGTTTGTTTTGCGAATAGCTTTTACTCTCATTTCAGGCAGGATCACGGTCCTCATGAAGCCAGCACACACGTGTGTGTTGTGTTTACAATTGAGTTATTTCATTCATCACTGCTGAATCTAAAAAGAAAGCTTGCCGTTAGACGGTAACTCTAGGTTGCTTGCCGCTTGGAGTCCCTGATATGACGTCACGCCCAGCTTAGCGGAAGGGAGGGGGAGTGCTAAAAACCACGGTAAAAATACCAAATTTTCCTATTATATACAGCATTTTGGTATAAAAAACATACAAAACAATGTTGGGCGGTTCTTACCTTTAAGCACATTGCATTATCTCGTAAAAAAATTAACCTGCAATTTACACTTTAAAGTAAAGAAGAAAAAGGTAATAGTTAGAATATGTATAAATTACATATGAAATGTATCAATTTGTAATTATTTTTGTCATAATTCTCAAACATAAACTAAAGTTGCATTGACAAAATCATATATAATTTGTATTATTTTGTATGTTTTATAATATATATTTTAACTATTATACCGGTATTTAATTGTATTTTTATTGTTTTTTATATAGCCTTATTCGATCTGCGTCATCAATGTTCGCGGCGGCCATTTTGTTGACATAGAAACCACGGCAACTGTCAGTCAGTCAATTGACAAGCGAGGCAGCGTCGGTATTATCCATGGTATAATCGCTGTATTTTTTTTAAAACAGCGGGATGGTGTGCTGTGTAATACACTGCTGTTCTAACAACAGCAATAAGAACCCCGGAGTTAATTTTTATGCGATACCGACTGTCAGAAAACGTGAAGGGAGTGAGACAGAGGAGTTGAGCCAGCGCAGGAGAGACTTGTGGCTAGCTAGGATAAACAGACTTAACTGCCAACTCCCCACAGCAATGTCTGTTCCAATCATTTTACCACAGGTAACGTTATTGGGGACATTTAACATTTAATTTTGAATTTAACAATACTATTATAACATGTTCCTGTTATCTCTGTGAAGCTGCTTTGAAACAATTTGTTTTGTAAAAAGCGCCAACTGTTATATAAATAAAGGTGACTTGACTTGACTATTGATAACGTTATATGCCTCATTGATACTAGGTAGGGAATTAGTGCTTGTGTGATACTGTGTTATTTTGTTACAACGATCGTAAAGGAGCCCTGCGAAGTGTAGCTACGTTATGCGGATACTGTATGAACGTTAACGTTATAAATATCCGGATAAGTTACGGCTGGCAATAAGGACGGATCTTTACCTAAGGCTATTGGGTCTATTTGATATGGGTCCACACAAATCAAGCTTATCTTCTCTTGATACCGACGAGATGAAGCCGTTAGGCTACTGCTCACCTCAACTCAAATCTGCGTGCGGCTAGGGGCAGGACAGTTGTTATGTCAACAATATGGCCGCGGTTAGCTACTTCCGGTGTTTGCGAATAAGGTCTATAACTATATATATGAGAGTATGGAGATTTGGAGACTATGAGAGACAGACTTCTATATATTGTGAGATATAAAGTCACATTTTTATCGCACTTTGATTTATTTTTATTTATCTTCATTTCTTTTCTGTGTGTACTATGTTAGTCTAGTGTGTACTATGCTAGTCTAGTGTTCCAGCTGGTTCTGCTCCAGTCTGCTTATTTGTGCTGTAGAAAGTGCTTGACAGCTGGACAAGTTAGACAATTTTTCTGATACTTCATCCTGTCTCATTACCGTCCTGGCAAGATCTGGCAGAATATACTATAACTTCCCACACAATTTACTTCTCAAACCTCTCGATTACTCTCCCCCTCACACACACACACACACACACACACACACACACACACACACACACACACACACACACACACACACACACACACACACACACACACACACACACACACACACACACACACACACACTCTCTCTCTCTCTCTCTCTCTCTCTCTCTCTCTCTCTCTCTCTCCTCTGCAGCAGGGAACAGAGACTGCAGTGCTCAGTGAACATGAGTCACTCCGCATCCAGCGCTGCTCTTCCTGCGTTCAGGAACACACTCCAGTCTAAGCTGTGGATTAAACTCCGAGAGCCCTGACTGCACGTTCTGCAGGGCCTCTGCTCAAGTCTTCTTAAATGAGTGTGTCACATTCGCATGAGATTTATTTCAGTGCCGATGCATCAAAGAGTTTGCTCCAAGTGTTCATAGACTCTCTCCATCTCCTAAGCTCAGGTCTTAAAAATGGAAGACAGTGTAGTTTTAATATTCCTGCAGCAGCTTGGCTTCGCTTCTGCTCTGACATTTTAATCGCTGGGAGGGAGTTAGAGTTGTGTGGCGTATGTTTGTGCTAGATTCTGCTTGGCTCTCTTAAAGGAATAGTGCACCCACAAAATATTTTTATTTTTTATTTATTTACTCACATGCTGAAAGAAAAGTGTTAGTCGAGAGGCTTTAAAGATTCAAAGAGGATGCAAAAAGTGGTCCATAATATTGTATACAAAGTGAAAGTTTGCATGAATTAATACTTTGAAAAAGTACATGTAAATGAACACGTTCTCTGTGTTACCATTACCGCTAAATGGGAGTTCTTTGAATTCTTGCACCCGGGAACAATACAAGTCTGACAATACAAGACACCAATCTGACTGAAAGTTTGCTAAGAGGTGTTTCGTGGTGGTATTTTACTCTGGTAAGCCTATCCTTAGCAGACTGGCCGTGGACGGCAACGTACACAGTGCATTATGGGTGTTGATTTTTTCCCACTTATTTGTTAAAAGGGAAGACAACAGCCTTTTTTTCTGTTTTCTCTAATCAGGTTGCACCGATTTAAGTGCTCATGATCTGCATTTTTATTTTATTTTATAATGTTTTTTGAGGTCCACTTATAATATTATCAATATTTTTTAATGCAAAGACTGTGTTTTTCCTCAACTTGGGCCTTCTAAACATCTTGTAATCCTCAGTGGCGTCTCTATCGTTTTTTTGCTGTGGTATTCCTGTGTTTGCATCGCTCTCCTGTTTACTACATGACATAATGTGAATCAGTGGGCGGAGCTAAAGAGGCAATGATACAGAAGTCGGCCTGTATCTTGTTCTGTGGAGGCGGTCTTACATCACACTATGACATCATAATGAGACGCATTCCGAATCGAGTCGTTTTCTGAGCTTGGATTCAAGAAAAGCTGTGTTTGGAAAAGTTCTGAGTCTTACAGAATGCTTTTATAGCACAATGACCTCTGACATGTCAAAAGATCAAGGACAATTTTATTTTTTCAATTCACGACCCCTTTTTTTTTATCCAAGTTTTTCCTAAGACTAATATAAATGGGACCTAATAAGGATCACAATATTCCATAAAAATAAAGAAGAATTGTTTATTCTGATTGACTTGAACTGCTTACTTTAGGCAAAGATTATCAGTGAATAATGACTTCAACTTGCTTAGTTTTTCACAAAAAAATATATATTATTTGTCTTGGAATCTAGCTCATATGGGACCATGGTGTTTTTGAGTCCTTTTTGAAGCTTGAAAGTCACATTGTAAGTGCAAGAAGAAGAAAGTCATACATATTTGGAATGATATGAGAGTGAGTAAATGATAACAGAATTATTATTTCTGTGTGAATTGTCCCTTTAAAGAGATGGTAAAAGAAGAAGAGTTGTATTGTATGCTTGAGGTGACACACGTGATGCTGTGGGCGTCGCTTTGAGGAAGTGATTTCAGAGAGTTCTGTTCCATTTGCAGGCTTGGCACTCGCCGTTAATGCAATGGATTGGAGGGATGACCTTGTTGGGGAATGTGGCGGTGTACAGGCTTCTTGCTGTCAGCGCCGCCGCTCCCACCACGCACATCACGCGCTGTGCGTAGGGCACCAAGTGCTGAGGGGGCACCAAAAATAGCCTAATGAAAAATCAATCATCAAACTTCTTGTTATAATCATATTCAGCGCGTTCTTCATCTTCAATCTGCACACCGGCGCCGAGCAGAGAGCACGTCAGAAACAGAGGACAGGGTGTGTGTGTTCATCTGAGCCTCATTGGTCTGTCACTGCTCGTCAATGTCAGAATATTTGAGATGACCAATCAAATCAAAGTAGGCGGGCTTTATGTTCACAGACGCTGCTGAGCGCGAATTTCAACAGTGCAACTCGACGCTTCAGTGTACGGTCAAATGCGAGATAAGATGTAAGTAGCTAAACTTAACTTTATATATTTGACAGTTTTTTTAGGTCATAAATGTTAAACGAATGACAAAAAATAATTAGGCAAACTAATATAGTTTTGTCTAATTTCGCCATTTTGAACTGAAAATAGGCCTATGTAACATAGCCTACCTAACGTTAGTGTAATTGTTTAGGCTACTGTCATTGTGAGGGGACAAGAAACATGAACAAAGCCGTTTTCATCATGTTAGGCACAGGATTAATAAGAATGTGTACATATTGAGAATAAAATACAAATTGTAGCCTTTAGTAAATTAAAAAAGCCAACTTTAGGAGGGGAAGAGACAGGGCAAGATAAAAACAAAGAGAAAAAGAGTGTGATGCTGATGAGGAGAGAAAAATAATCAGCTGCCCACTGACATGATTTTAAAGCTGTTGTTAACGATTTTTTTTTGCCTTCACAACATCTTAAAATGCACATTTGTAGTTCAGAGAAATCCAAAATTTTCTCGGGGAAACCCCGTACCCCCCTAACTGACCTGCCTCTAATTCGGAACCACAGTGATTATAAAACCATGCCATTGCATGGTAATGAAACTAGTTAATAGTAAGCATTAGACCCTAAACTAAAGTGTTACTTTTTAATTTTTCAAAAATTAAATGAAAAATCCTAAATGATAAATGAAAATGTATCATTTAAATGAAAATCCTAAATGAAAATACCCCCCTAAATGAAAATCCTATAGGGGGGGGGGGGCATCATAAAGTAATTATGCTTAGGGCACCAAAATGGCTAGCAGCGGCACTGCTTGCTGTGCAGACACAAAAAAAAAAAATGGTAACATTTCCTCACCATCAATAACAATTACAAAGCTGAGGGTCTGTCGGCTCCTGCAGGATATAATAACACACAAGATGACATGCCTTGAGCACCAATGATACCTCTTTTCTCTGTCACCATGAGAGCATTGTGACTACATGAGAAGTTCTACCATCAGGAATCATACTTTCAGAATGCAACATGCCCACTCAAAAGGCCAAATAATAAGTTGACCTTAACTCTCTCCCACACGCTTACACTATCAGTCAACATTTTGAAATAGTTACGTTTTTTTTTAATATGGTTTAAAACAATGCTGCATTTATTTGATGAAAAAATACAGTAAAAACAGTAATATTGTGAAATATTATTACAATTTAAAATAACAGAGAAGATGCGATCCTGACATTATAAAATACATGATGCGAAGTGCCTGCATATATACTCCTCATCACGGGCTAATTTGAGCTACAAATCGCCCTGAGACTCTTGTTGAATTTCTTTATATAGACAGACAAATATTTCACATGGAAACATTTGCTAACAATGGGAATTTGCATTTAGAGTTGAGGGCCGGATGCCATTTCCCTGGAGGACCCACCCCTCCTCTATGTGCAAGTTATCTCTTAAGAACTGTATTACCTTCTGGTTTACTTCTTTGGGAATGAGACATTTGTACCAGTCGCACTGAGACATTTCAAATGATACAAAACATGTATAATACTTTATGATAATTATTCACTGTAAACCATATAGATTTGTGGGTGAATATCTGGTGATCTCAGCGTGAGAGAGAGACAACATGAGCGAGGTGATTGACTCAGAGAGAGTCAAATTATTAAATAATTCCAGGAAGGTCATTTTTCTCTCGGGAGTGGTCGTTCCTAAACCAGACTTCCCGGCATTTCTCAATTCTTACAACAGCCTAAAGAGATAATTAACCCTAAAATTTCA
>CM070827.1:3611076-3641076 GCA_036326025.1 Chrosomus eos
GCAGGTTACGTTGTTCTCGGGCTCTTAAAGAGAAATGTCAATACATGCACGCATTCAGAGATATGCAGAGAACCTGCATTGTGTTTCATTGTCTTTGAGTTCCAGCCTCCAACTTCCTCCAGTTTCACACAGTGCATAAACCTGTTTTATGACTGTGCCTCCCCACGCCTTCTCCTTAATATATCTTCTTGTTTTATGACATGGAGAATGTATTATACATGCAACAAAATGAGAGAGTCAGTCATGCTTTTAGTCCATGTCCTCCTCAGGAGAACAAGTACTATCTCTGTGTTTCAGGCAGAGGCTGTTGGGAGACTTTCCATTCTCTCTGCTATCTGAGCGCCACAGCGAGGCCTGTCCCAGTGTTTTCTCTTCCACATAGTCTCATGCTGGCTGCCATTTTCCTCTGACACCACATAGAGGTCCCTGGACCTTGTGACATAATCACAGAACATCTGTATCCTCTTCAGTACATACTAGGATCCCAATGTTGCAGGAACAAATAACATTTGGAAGCACAGTTTTAAACTGACTAATGCAACTGAAATTTGCAGTAAACCATAAACCAGTGGTCAAATAAACATTTGAATCTCCTCAAGTATTGTATTTGAGTCTCCTCAAAGGGGTTACTTTGGAGAATTAGTTTGATTACAATCTTTTAGCCTCTAACATGTAGCAGTGTGTTTCTTTACTTGGGATGCAGAGTAAGAGTCGGTGATAAAGTGCCTTTTCTCCAATTCCTTTTCTCTTTCTTTGTAAATGTATATATTTTTGGCCAGGCCCCATTTTATTCCCTGGTAGACACTGTCATTAATCTCTGCAGTGCGCTGCCTGTGACCCCCCAAAGGTCTGAGTTGGGAATAGGAATCATTTTATCTGCCATCCTGAAGAAACGTGGGCTTTCTTGTACTGGGTGTTTGGGTGCTGTCCGTGGTTCTGATCAAGTGTTTGGGTTTACTGGGTGTACTGGGGGGTTGGGTGTGCTGGGTGTTTGGGTGTACTGGGTGTACTGGGTGTACTGGGTGTTTGGGTGTACTGGGTGTACTGGGTGTTTGGGTGTACTGGGTGTACTGGGTGTTTGGGTGTACTGGGTGTACTGGGTGTACTGGGGGTTTGGGTTGTACTGGGTGTACTGGGTGTTTGGGTGTACTGGGGGTTTGGGTGTACTGGGTGTACTGGGTGTACTGGGGGTTTGGGTGTACTGGGTGTACTGGGGTTTGGGTGTACTGGGGGTTTGGGTGTACTGGGTGTACTGGGTGTACTGGGGGTTTGGGTGTACTGGGTGTACTGGGTGTTTGGGTGTACTGGGGGTTTGGGTGTACTGGGTGTACTGGGTGTACTGGGTGTACTGGGGGTTTGGGTGTACTGGGTGTACTGGGTGTTTGGGTGTACTGGGGGTTTGGGTGTACTGGGTGTACTGGGTGTACTGGGGGTTTGGGTGTACTGGGTGTACTGGGGGTTTGGGTGTACTGGGTGTTTGAGTTAACTGGGTGTACAGGGTGTACTGGGGGTTTGGGTGTACTGGTTGTTTGGGTGCTGTCCGTGGTGCTGTCTGTGGTGCTGATCAAATGTTTGTGTGTACTGAGTGTTTGTGTGTACTGGGTGTTTGTGTGTACTGAGTGTTTCTGTGTACTGGGTGTTTGTGTGTACTGAGTGTTTGTGTGTACTGGGTGTACTGGGTGTACTGGGGGTTTGGGTGTACTGGGTGTTTGGGTGCTGTCCGTGGTGCTGTCTGTGGTGCTGATCAAGTGTTTGTGTGTACTGAGTGTACTGGGGGGTTTGGGTGTACTGGGTGTTTGTGTGTACTGAGTGTTAGTGTGTACTGGGTGTACTGGGGGTTTGGGTGTACTGGGTGTTTGGGTGCTGTCCGTGGTGCTGTCTGTGGTGTTGATCAAGTGTTTGTGTGTACTGAGTGTTTGTGTGTACTGGGTGTTTGTGTGCTGTCCGTGGTGCTGATCAAGTGTTTGGGCGCTGTCCAAGGTGCTGATCATGTTTCTAGTTGCTTTCCCATTGCAGTCACATCTGATTCATACAAGTAACAACAAGTAACATTCTCAAGTAACATTTCTGATTATTATCAATGCTATATTCTTGAATATTAATGAATAGAAAGTATAAAAGAACAGCATTTATTTTAAATAAACACCTGTAATAACAATGTTAAAGTTTTTATCAATTGAATGCATCCTTGATGAACAAAAATGTTATTTTCTCTAAACAAAATTGTATATGACATTGTCGATATAGCACTGCTGCACCTGATTTGTCTGTATTCAAGGAGTATTCCTCAAATAACAGCATTCGTTGCATAACATTGAAAAAAAGTGCTTCTATAAAATTACAACCTTTGCATTTCTGCTGTTAAGTTACGCATTTTAATGACCTTTACTGCTTTAAATCTATGCATTTTAATAACATTTTAAACAAGGGACAAGTCAGAATTTTTTTTCTGATATTAAACATTGTCACAAATGTTGTTGTTTTTTTATCTCACCTTTTATCAAGACTAATATTGTGCAGATATTCCCCTGATATGCTTTGTAGTAAATGCACTGTCTCTGGATGTTGGCCTACATTTCTAAAGCTTAATTTCAATTGCAAACTAATACTAGGATGGAAAAGACTTCCGCTCAGCTTTGCACTAATGGGATTTTTTTTTTATATTTTTTTTTTTATACATATTGTTATCTATACCTTTACCATAAAGCTTTGCTAGGAATAAATTCATGTCAAATTTATTTGACATGGAGATTTAAGGAATGCTTTAGTGGCCAACCTAATTGCATACAGAGATTTCCAATTTGGCATGAACCTTCTGAGTGCTGTAAGATGGACTCAACTCAAGCATGCCAGGAGAGGCAGACAGAGGATAATTGAGACGGTTCGCCTGCATTGGAGGCTCAAAATGACATTAGAAGGAGAGGAGGCAGGAGAATCGAGCACAGATGTAGAGAGCTTCAGTGAAAGGAGAGAAAACCTCCTGAGAATGCCTGAGAATTCAAACAGAAAACAACAAAGAAACAAGCAGAGGTTGCCGTTTTAATGCACAGGAGATCGTGAAAGTAGTCATGGCTTGGAAGAACCTGAAGGATGGAAAATGTTGGAGCGCTAGCAGGGTGCCGACGTTTCTCTGACAACTATCCACTTTTGGGTTTGGCATCCTTAGACATGTGAATGGTAAACAGCCACACAATGGAAAATTTAGACTAAGCTGAGGAATTTTATGTGATGGCAATTTTATTCATTTTAAAACTCACCAAGCTACAAATATGAGTGGTGCATAAGTATAACATGACATTATTTTTCATTGTATTATGTAAAAGATAATCTAACCCTCGTTAAGATGCACAAATCAAATTACCAAATATTTTTTTACTTAAAAAAAATAAAAATAATAATTTGCATTAAGACCAGGGGATTTTCCAGGGACTCTTTCTGCAGGTTACAGCGAGTCATCTTCATCGTACAGTGAGTCATCGAATCATTCAGTCAGATGATTCGTTCAAAAACGTACTCGGTTACTAACGTAACCTCGGTTCTCTCTAGAGAGGGAACGAGTACTGCGTAATATCTTACGCTATGGGGAAAACTCTTTTCCTCGAGATATTGAAGCCAAAAATTATCCTTAATTTTAAACATGCAAAACGCTTTGCAGCAGCAAGCAGACAAGGGCGAGACGGCTCGCGCGCCCATTGGCTGCCCTGCTGGAAAAGCTGCAGCCTATCGAGGTAAGGCACTGCGTGACGTAATGACGAATGGGAACGCTTCGCGCCCATTTCGTCATGTCCCGCCAGAAGAGGCGTGGTCTCGCCCTATAAATACCCCCTCGATAGCTGAATTTCCTCTGATTTTTCAACGCCGAAGCGAACCAGAGCGTATTCCAAGCACGGCAAGATACGCAGTACTCGTTCCCTCTCTAGAGAGAACCGAGGTTACGTTAGTAACCGAGTACGTTCTCTTACGAGAGTATCTCTCGTACTGCGTAATATCTTACGCTATGGGGAACACCATGCAACACGCCGTGCGGACAGGGATCCGACACCAGAGTCCCGGGGCCAAGGCCGGGGCGCATCTAGTGCACAATCACCACAACTCACACAGAGTAGAGGAGGAGAGGCTAGAAGCATCACTCCCTCATAAAAGTCCCATAGGGGTACAGACCCGTAGGGGTACACATAAGCCGCATGGCGGCCAATAAGCCCGAAGTTCAGACCGCCAGAAGCTTAGCTTGTAAGGCGGGCACCTCCAGGTTATAGTACTTGATAAATGTAGACGGCGAGGCCCAGCCCGCAGCCGTACAGATATCTTGCAGGGAGACCCCGCTATACCATGCCCACGACGAGGCCACGCCTCTTGTGGAGTGCGCCTTGACACCCAATGGGCACTGCAGGCCCTTGGAAGTGTAAGCCAGCGCTATGGCATCCACTATCCATCTGGATAGGCTCTGTTTTGAAGCGGCAAGTCCCTTAGAACGGCCGCCAAACAACACGAAAAGCTGCTCGGTCTGTCTGAAACCGGCGCGAGCGGGACACATAAGCCCTTAACGCCCTGACAGGGC
Organism: Chrosomus eos; assembly: GCA_036326025.1. NCBI lineage: Eukaryota > Metazoa > Chordata > Actinopteri > Cypriniformes > Leuciscidae > Chrosomus > Chrosomus eos. The sequence goes on from CM070827.1 coordinate 3,615,635, forward strand.
AAAGGAGACTCGCGTCCCTCTCCTCATCGAGAACCGGAAGGGCAGACAGGGAAATTACCTGGGCCCTAAACGGTGTATTGAGGGATTTCGGCACGTAGCCGTGCCTCGGTTTGAGTACGACCTTTGAGTCGTTAGGCCCAAACTCCAGACATGACGCGCTTACAGAAAGCGCCTGCAAGTCCCCTACACGCTTCACTGAAGCGAGAGCCAACAGAAACACCGTCTTAAGGGACAGGTGCTTCATGTCCGACAGCTGGATCGGCTCAAACGGGGCGCCTTTCATGGCCTCCAAGACCGTGGAAAGGTCCCAAGCCGGGACTGAAGGGGGCCTGGGAGGGTTTAACCTCCGGGCTCCTCGTAGGAAACGCACGACCAAGTCGTTTTTCCCTAGTGACTGGCCAGACACCGGTTTAGCAAACGTTGCTATGGCCGCCACATAAACTTTGAGCGTGGATGGGGTCCTACCCTTATCCATCAGCTCCTGAAGGAAGGCAAGCACTTCCTTAACTCCGCAGTCCACAGGTGCAAGGCCACGGGCTCGACACCAAGTAGAGAACACCGACCATTTCGAGGCATAGAGCCGTCTGGTAGACGGAGCTCTAGCCTGCGCGATCGTGTTTAGCACTCCTTCCGGGAGGCTAGCGGGTACCCGTTGATGGCCCATGCGTGCAGGGACCACAGATCCGGGCGAGGATGCCAAATCGAGCCCTCTGCCTGAGAGAGGAGATCTCTCCTCAATGGTATAGGCCACGGGGCAGTGCTGGCCAGCCGCATCAGGACCGGAAACCAAACCTGGTTCGTCCAGAGCGGAGCTACGAGCAGCACTGGGCATCCATTTTCCCTGATCCGCTCCAGCACCTGAGGCAGGAGCGAGACGGGGGGAAAAGCATACAGGGGACCGCTGGGCCAAGTATGGGCCAGCGCGTCCCTGCTTTTTGAGAAGAATACTGGGCAGTGAGCGTTCCCGCGGGACGCGAACAGGTCCACCTGCGCTCTGCCAAACGTCTCCCACAGCAGCTGGACCGTCTGCGGATGCAGCGACCATTCTCCTGTTGGGACGTTGTCTCTGGACAGCCTGTCTGGACCCGTATTCAGGTGCCCAGGCACATGCGCCGCTTTCAGAGAAAGGAGGTTGCGCTGGGCCCAGACCAAGAGGGGTTCCGCCAGCCTGCAAAGGCGTGTGGACCCGACGCCGCCCTGGCGATTTATGTACGCCACCACTGACGTGTTGTCCGACCGGACTAAGACGTGGTGGCCCTTTATCAGGGGACGGAAACGCCGTAGCGCTTTGTTGACTGCTATCATTTCCAAGCAGTTTATGTGAAGGAGCTTCTCCCGCTCTGACCATAGGCCAGCCAGCGGTCTGCCCTCGAGCAGCGCTCCCCACCCCGTGGTGGAGGCGTCCGTAGACACCACTTTCACCCTTGAGGCGGTCCCCAGACTCACACCAGTCTGATACCAGCTGGTTACTTTCCAGGGTTCCAGGGCCGAAACACACCATCGGTCGACCCTGAGGCAACACCGGCCCGTGGTCCAAGCCCGGGGCGGGACCCGTGGTTTCAGCCACCTCTGCAGTGGGCGCATGCGAAGCAGGCCCAGCTGGAGTACAGAGGATGCTGCGGCCATCAGGCCCAGCATTTTTTGAAACTGTCTGAGCGGGACTATAGAGCCGTGGCGGAAGGATTCCGCGACGCGCTGAATACTTAGTACGCGCTCTGGTGACAGGCGTGCCGTCATGGACAGCGAGTCTAACACTGTTCCCAGGAAAGAAATCCTCTGGCTGGGACACAGCGAGCTCTTTTCCCAGTTGACTGTCAGGCCCAGCTTCTCGAGGTGCTCGAGCAGTGTGGCCCTGTGTTCTATGAGCTCTGACCGAGATCGAGCTAGAATCAGCCAATCGTCCAAGTAGTTCATAACTCGCATGCCCTGAAGCCTCAGGGGTGCGAGAGCCGCGTCCATGCACTTCGTAAATGTACGGGGTGCCAAGGACAGGCCGAACGGCAGGACTGTGTATTGATATGCCTGGCCCTCGAACGCGAATCTCAAGAATCGCCTGTGATGGGACGCTATTTGTATTTGGAAATAGGCGTCTTTCAGATCTATTGACATAAACCAGTCCCCTTGGCGCACTTGCGCGAGGATTCCCCTGGTCGTAAGCATCCTGAACTGGCGTTTCACAAGCGCTCTGTTCAGCTGTCTCAGATCTAGAATGGGCCTGAAGCCCCCATCTTTTTTCGGTACCAGAAAATATCTGCTGTATAAGCCCCCTTCGCTCTGATCCTGAGAAAGGGGCTCTATGGCCCCCTTGCTCAGCAGTTTCGCTATCTCGGCTCGAAGTAGATGAGATACATCGCTTCTCACCGTAGTCTCGACGCGCGCCGTATAACGGCGGGGACGTCGTGCGAATTGTAGCGAGTAGCCTCTTTTTATAGTGTTCATCACCCAGTCTGATACCCCGGGTAGCTTTGACCACGCTTCTGCGTGAATAGCTAGAGGTAGAATGCAGACCGGGCTCTGGCCGTGACGAGGCAACGGCTCGAGAGCCCCGGTACCCTGGGAACACAACGCCGTGTTCACGGCGTTCGAGGCGGGGGGCGCGCTGAACACAGCGGGCAGCCTGGCCGCGCTCAAATTCTCTATGGCGGGACGCACAGCGAGAGTGAGCGGGGCGAATCCCGTGGGATTCGGCGTGCTTGCGGGGGGATGTGGGCGCAAACTTACGGGCACATCTACTGCATTGTACACGCTTTCGGTCGGAGCCGATAGAACGTGTATTGGTTTCGTTTTTACAGAAACCAAGGGACACGCGGCATGTAGCGTGAGCGGGCATTGTATGGGCGCTTTGACTACATTGTGTGCACAATCGACCTGAGTCAGATTTATGTGTGCTAGCCTCGCACCGTGGCGGGCTGTGTCTGGGTGTGGGAATGGGCACTGGGGCGTGGGCATTCTTACAACACTCATAACACCATCGGCCGTGGCCGGTATACCAGAAAATACACTCTTTATTGGATTTATCTGGGTAGCCATAAAAACGGCTTTTGTGTGCAGGCAAGCGGGCTGAGACACCGGCTGCTTCACTGCTAAATACACTGGCACAGTCACATCGCAAGGAACTGAACGAGCGAATCGTTTCGGTGGGGAACCGGCCGCAGCGGGATCCGAACACCGTCGCTTCCCTAGAGTGGCTAGGAAAGCTTCGAGGCCTCGGGCTTGAGCTCAATCTTAGGCCGGGGCCCGCGCTGAGCGGGGCGGCGTCCAGCAGAGCGAGAGCGCGGTCTCTGATCCCGGGACTGGCGGCGCTGTGAAGCGGCGGCTATGGGCGATGCCGGCCGAGGCTGCGAGCTGCGAGCAGACGGCTGCTTAGAGCGACCTGCAGCGGAGCTCGAGCGCTTCGGAAGGAAGTGCTTCATGGCCTGCGAAGTCTTCTGCACCTCAGAGTATCTGTCCGCGAAATCTTTGACGGCAGATCCGAAGAGGCCCGCAGGGGAAATGGGCGCGTCGAGGAATACAGAGCGCTCAGCTTCCGTCATCTCAGACAGCGTCAACCACAGATGTCTCTCAGCAACGGCGAGAGAGGCCATATTCCGCCCCATGGCCTGAGCAGCGGCTTTAGCGGCGCGAAGAGCCAGGTCCGTAGCGCCTCGTAAATCCGCCACACTGACAGCGCCCGGCCCTTCCTCGTCCAATTTAAGGAGAAGGTCGGCCTGGTAGATCTGCAAGATCGCCATAGTATGCAGCGCTGAGACCGCCTGTCCAGCGGCTGTGTAAGCACGCCCGTGCAGCGATGACGTCACCCGGCAGGCTTTAGAGGGAAGCGTCGTCTGCACGCGCCGTCCCGCAGAGGGCGGGCAGAGATGCGACGCGACCGCCGCCTCCACAGGAGGAATGGAGAGATATCCCTTATCTCCCGCGCCGACGACAGAGGAAAAAGCCGCAGAGGTGGAAGTGCGCATCCTGGCGGAGAAAGGGGCAGTCCATGACTTAGCGACTTCGTCGTGGAGCTCAGGGAGGAAGGGGGCGGCCCTAGACCTAGACGGGGCTTCGTCCTTCTTGAGAAAGCGCCCGTCGAGTCTGTTGCGCGGCGGCAAAGCAGGCGCCTCCCACTCGAGGCCGATGCACTCCACGGCCTGGGTGAGCAGACGCATCAGCTCAGCCTCAATGCCGGGTCTCTTTCCAGAGGGTTGGCTAGATATGTCAGCGGGGGGGAGGTCCACAGAGCTCGCCCAATCCTCGCTATCAGAAGCCACAAGAGAGCATACCTCAGCGGGTTCGTCCAACTCGGGAGCGGAAGCGACGGCAGACGGCGGGCGCTGTCCGTCCGGGAGCGACTCAAGTGAAGCCGGCGAAGCAGGCGGGCGAACCGGCGAGCTTTGGCGGGCTGGAGAAGGCTCGGGAGCGCGCTGGGCGCGACGCTTCTTGTGGCGCGGCAGAGAAGGCTGGGACGCGGGCTCAGAGAACGACGCCAGGCGAGTCCTCAGAGTCACCATGGGCAGAAGTTCGCAGTGCGGGCATCCACCATCCGCGAGCGCGATAGCCGCGTGCTCGTGACCCAGGCAGGACACACAGATGACGTGACGGTCCTCATCACTGAGTTGGGAGCGGCACGAGCCACAGAAAGGCATCTTTAAAAAGACGCAGCTCTTTTAGAACAGAGAATAGGTGTTGCGTCACGTAAGCAAACACACACACTTAGCAGAGTAAAAGGATATAGTACGCCGGAAAGCGCAGCAGGTACGGCGGTTGAAGGCGGCTGGGCCAGCGACTTCAGAATGGCACGTCCCGCTGATAAGGCTACAGGTCAACGGCGCGGCTTCTCACTCTGGATCCAGCGATGCGTGAGCTTCGCGTGAAGAGTAGAAAAATCAGAGGAAATTCAGCTATCGAGGGGGTATTTATAGGGCGAGACCACGCCTCTTCTGGCGGGACATGACGAAATGGGCGCGAAGCGTTCCCATTCGTCATTACGTCACGCAGTGCCTTACCTCGATAGGCTGCAGCTTTTCCAGCAGGGCAGCCAATGGGCGCGCGAGCCGTCTCGCCCTTGTCTGCTTGCTGCTGCAAAGCGTTTTGCATGTTTAAAATTAAGGATAATTTTTGGCTTCAATATCTCGAGGAAAAGAGTTTTCCCCATAGCGTAAGATATTACGCAGTACGAGAGATACTCTCGTAAGAGAACCCTAATTCATTCAGGAACAAAAGAAGTGTCTGCATTCATCAATGAGCCGTTGAATCATTAACTTATCCGATTCAGTCAAAAACTGTGATTTTAGTATCATTAAGATAAGATACTATGATACTAAGATACTATACTTAACTTTACATTTTGTTTTCATTTTAAAGGTTTAGTAATTTTGTTAATATTTTTTTGTCATTTTTAGTAGTTTTATTTTTATTTTTTTATTTCACTTTTAATTTTAGTTTTTTTTTTTTTTAATATTAAGTTCAACTAAATGAAAACGAGCAATGTTGCCTTTGCAACTAGCTGAAAATTCCAGTTAATTTCAGTTTCATTTTATTTCAAGTAATATTTTTAACAAACATGTAATTTTTAGTCATAAGCATTATTTCTGTTTTGGGCAGTCTGGCGCAGCTGTGCGTTCTCAATACCATAATGGTTGTGATTAACTGTAGATATTCAGACAAAAGTTCTCTCTTTCTTGTGATATTGCTTAAAAGTTAAATTATTAGTCTAGTCAGCAGCCGTTTGAGAGTCAGTGATTGTCACATGATCACCTCAGTACCTCAGGGTATTTTCAAGAGTTCATCTTAGCCTGAGATTTTTTCAAAGATGCTGAAATATGAACATGCAGGAGGCTTTGAACACAGTTGTCCATCATTAACATTCATGCGGCTGTACACATCAAGGTCTCCGTTCAGCACTCAATAACTGCAGTGAAAAATGTCATTCCTGGGGTCCATATCCTTCATTTCCATTTCCTTAGCCCATGCCTCATGACATTAATTCAGGGCTGGGATGTCGGATAGCCACTGAATATTTCATAAAACGCACAGGATTTCATGAACTATGCTTTTTGGAATGTAATATGAATCTTTGAACTGGCCTATAAAATTGTATTAACCTGATATCTAACAAACAACCTTTAGCAACCAACCAGTCTGTGGTTTGGTAACACTTTCCAATAGATCTAGTTAGTGTAGTGCTATATTTAATTTTTGACAGGAATGAAAGCTAGGCAGTGAGGGATGTGCAGTGGATTGTAGGTGTTCATTAATTTAGCTTGACAAAAAGTCCATAAAACAGTTTTAAAGTTGTCAGTTGTGAAAAGGACGTGTTCTAGGGCCTTAGTATGCGCCATTATAAAAAAAAATGCAAGTCTGAGCCTTACAGCCTCATTTTAATCTACGTTTAACTCAATATGGCGTCTAACCTGACAAGGTCGAGGTCTATAAGGCCTATAAAGTGTTATTTTTAACATCAGTTATTGCATAGCTAACATGAACTAACAATGAACAATATATTTTTAATGCATTTATAAATCCTTGTTAACGTTAGTAAAATATCTAATTGTTCATTGTTTGTTCATGTACAATTCAATACATTAGTGAATGCTGAAATTACCTTGGGTCTAAGAATAAATGCTGGGGAAAAATGCTGTAAACAAATGAAACCTTATTGTAAAGTGTTACTCGTGGTCTAATTGAATCTGATAAAACAATTTTTTTAGCAGTCTTATGAGCTCAAACAGCATCTGAAGTAGTTTAATATGGTTTCTTGTGAATCTCTTTAGGGCTAATAACATCGGAAGTGGTCTAATTGAATTGTCTTTGTCAGATTTGTTGTCTCTCAGACTGAAAACCCTTTTTAAACAATTTTAAGTGTAAACTTTTAGATCTAGATAAATGTCCTCTGAGAGCTGCCGGCTCTATTTTCGCCCACCTCGGCACAGTATATGTCAGTATGACTTGCTAATTTTGAATTATGGTCATTTTCATATTTGAAAGAGCCATTAGCTAAGGTTTTCACATAGAACAAAAGGTTGTGGTAATTGGATAAATCGTGGTCAGATCAACCCACATTTTTACAGGGCTATAAAGTCCCAAAAAAGAAAAAAAAATAGCAAATTGTCAATTTTACAAAGCAAACAGTGATTCTAGCATTTATCACTTTAGGATGAACAGCATATCAATTTCCATTTTAGCAAGGGTCAAACATAATCTACGGATGATGGTTTCATTTAATCATAAATGATACTCCATCATCATAATTAGGAAATAGAAAAATGTTTGCTGTTCCGCCACTCTCAGACCAGCAACAATAATTAATAACCCGAGTTAATGAATTACACCTACACAAGCACAGAAAGCAGCTCGATTAGGACGATGAGGAAAGCGAGGGGGTCTACCGGAGCCTGATCAGACGATAGCTGGAGTCAGCTGATGAGAATCACGGGAAATGGCACTGTGCTGAAGATGTGCCGCTGATTGTGGGACACAGTGTGTCTCCTTCAGCCCAGACCTGCGAGAACAGCCCTCCCATACCAGAGCAGGCCCGCGATCAATACACAATCCAGCCGCCGCTGATCTTTAGGTTCCTCTGATGACATTAAAGGAGCAAGGTCAGATTTCCATCAAAGTTTATGAAAGCATTCGCTGAGCTTATTTCTATACAGCGGCCCGGCGGGTTGCGGGGACGGGAGGCCGAATAATGAACATCTTCATAGTCTCCGGTCACATCTTTCATCTTTTGTCCGGATTTATTTACAAGAGCAATCTTACCTTTGCTTCCTGTGATCTCACAAGCAGATGATCAAAGTGTGTAAAGCTTTGGTTTAGCCATGATGGATTGGAATAGATTAGAGGAGTGTATATATGATGCATGCTCTCCATAATCCTACCAAGGTCCTGTGTGGATATAACACACAAACAATCAAACACAATAGGCTTTCATTTCTGTCCTTTATGCCCTCCCATTCACAACCTTTGACACGCCGCATTGTCCGAGGCATCTCCTATCAAGCCGACAGCATTGAAGTTAGATTAGTTCAGAGAGGTGCATTTGCTTTAAATTAGGTCATTTTGAAAGCGTTTCGACCACTAAAAACCACTGAGATGATCAATTGTCAGGCAGGGCATCTGAGCGTGAACCAGTGAATTGGCCTTTTTTCAAAACATTAGCCTGTGATATGAATCATCTTGTGGTGCTCTCCTCCAAAACACCAATACTTTACTAAAAGCCTTGATGGTTTTGGTCAGGCTTTAAGTGACCCCTTTATTTTTCTCTTTCCGTTTTGTTGTATCATCCGTCTTAATAATAAAGTATGATTGAAAGTATGCCCGCTAGGCCTCTTTTTTTTTGTTTTCTCACCCCACTTTGTCTGCTACCCCTGTAAAAAAATTTATCTAGGGACAAATGTGGAGAAAATAGTGTCAGAGAGAAGCACAACCGAAAATTGACACCCTTCATCTCAGCGGTGTGAATGCCATGCAGGCCCGAGAGTCCAGCGGGAGACTGAAATCCATCCAATCTAGCCATGCAATCATAATTGTGATAATGAAAAGAGAATATCTCCATTATAGCTCTTCCAGAATCGAACAGCGTGATCAACACACTCATTGCTGCTTGCTGGTAGATGGAAATGGGTTTAAGGATCTTATTATTCCTGAGGGATTGTAAGTGGACCGGCTCCTTGCTTCTCTGCCCCGAAAGGGGAATAATTTATAAGCAAGAGAGCACTGAGGCGAGGTCGCAACACGTTGTAATAAAGCCGGCCCTTCGGCACCAGTCTTGGGCTGTATTGAAACCAAATTGGGATGCTAATGCGGAGGGCAGCGGCGGGTCTCTCGGGTCGGACACCTCTGGAAAGCTCAGAGTTGTTTTCTAAGCTGCCGAATAACAAAACTCTTCCTCCGGACGAATGAGATGTTTGTTTTTCTCGCATTGCATCGTCATGTTGAAGTTGAGTCTTCTTGGACCTTGTCGCACAAAGGGCTGGAGGATATCTTCAAGCTCTCTGCTGAACCTGATGGGAGAAGACAGCTGTTTGTGAAAATTGCCGTCTCAATTTTAGCACGCATGAATAGTTCTTTAGAGGACACTTGGGTAATTATAAAAAAAATATAAAATCTGTGAAATCAGCTTTACTTTTTTTTTTAATAAATAATGTGATGCAGATGACAGTGGCAGAGGGGGCTCATCTCAGCACATGATTTATTATGACTGTGGACTCTAAGAACAGTCTTATTAGCATGTCTATTTTTCATGGATTTGTAATTTTGCTTGTTTATTTTTTTATGTTAAAGAAATATGCTGAATTCAATATGTTACATTCAATCTGCCCTTCGACTCGACTGAAAATTACAACCAAACACTGCACAATGTGATACTTCATCAGAGTTAAATTCCGGTAAAAATAGCAACAAGAAGCTCCAGTAGCTCACCGATTGCAACCATTCGACGTCATCGACGCAGAACGCACTGCACACCTAAAATGGCGCCCCCGTTGTGTATTTTTTAAATAATGTAAATCTTTCATGGGTTTTCTACTACATATTTCATTAAGAAACATAATGTACATTATATTAAGCCATACAAGTCTTAATACCCGGGGCTCACTTTAAAAGAATCCAAAAGTAATCAGATTACATTACTTTTATAATGTAGTGCTTGGATTACATTACTGAATGTCCTTTTTTTGAAGTAATTTGTAGCTGTAACGGAATTAGGGTAACGTGACGTCCAGAAAAAATCGTGACAACCCCGAAATCTAAGCTGTTGTCCTGAAAATTATACTAAAGAAAAATCTTGACTTATTAATCATGATATAACATTAAAAACTGTGCGTGGAGGTTGAGTCGTCCTGCAGTCAGCCCCCAACGGCTGCTCATTGGCTGCAGCTTCTTTTTTGTTTCTTTTTTTTAAGTTCTACAAAGATACCATAGGCGCGAATTTAGATATCCATTGATAAGCTCATTTTCAGTCATTGATTCGTTGACATGGCTGGTGTACCGGAACCCCAACACGACGCTAAAAAGCAAAACCGTCTCTACAGGTACTGGGAGGAGTGGGTGGGATAAGTATTAAAAATATAAATTAAGGAATAAAAAAGTAAAAAAAAAAAAAAAAAGTATTCAGTAATGTAATCCAAGCACCACATTATGAAAGTAATGTAATCTGATTACTTTTGGATTCTTTTAAAGTGAGCCCCGGGTATTAATACTTGTATGGCTTAATATAACGTAAATTATGTCTCTTACTGAAATATGTAGTAGAAAACCCATGAAAGATCTCACACACACACACACACACACACACACACACACACACACACACACACACACACACACACACACACCACCCCGTCATCCGTCCCAAATTTTAGCCAATCTCATCTGGTCACCCTAAACAGAATACATTTAGTTGGTTGGTACCGATCCTTTTTTCAGGAGTAGCTTCTTAGCAAAAGCAGTAATCCTCCCGACCAATACTCTATATCCACTGGCTTATGGCCAGTTTATATGGAAACATTGTGCTGATTCTCTATTTAAAGATGAAAAAGAATAAACCACTTTCTGCTAGAGCTTTGCTGTCCATCCACCTCGATACTGGAGATTTTTGCTTTCCATTTGGGACTTAAAAAAAACTAACAAAAAAACATCCAAAAGTACATTCAGCTTTTTACAAGTGCAATCGATAAACCACATATTAGCTAGTACAAAAGATGTAAGATTGAGGTTAGGAAATGCCCTGTCACTCCTAAGGGGGATCTGCAGGTTGAGTCCCAGCGCTGCGAGTCTAAAGCAGCGGGACGGTGATGAATGGCCAGTCCGCTGATAAGAGAACCAGCCAATTCTACAGTTCAATGTATATTGAAGTGAATCTCCAAACCAACGGATACTAGCATAGCCTCAATTTGTTGTAAACCCTTGGAACGTCTCCCACTTCTACATTTCAAGGTTTTTAAATCTACGAGTTGTCCTCACTGTTGATGAAATATTAATTTAAAAATCTGTTCTCTGAAGAATTCCTGCCTTGAAAGTCACTAAGATTTTCTGTGTTGAATCCTTAAAGTGTTTCAGCAGCTCAAGCAAACTTGCTAAAGAAAATAAATGCCAGAGGGACTGTGTGCATGAATACCGACGCCACAGATAATGAACCTTGCAATGTATAGCTTTGGCTGAGTTTCTCAAAATTGTTTAATTTTACATGACTACACGCTTGCCCCAAAAATATGTTATTGCTAACATTTTCTGTGCTTTGCATCTTGGCGGGGAAGAACCGATGAATTTGTGAGATCACTAGAAAAGATGAAAGAATAATGTTTCTGGCACTTTCTCATTATAGCCCTTGTGAGTGTCTTAGCCAATCAGAACTGTGAACTTGCTGTTTTCTGAATGAATATGGATTTATACAGATTGCTTGAATGATACATTCATCTGAATATGAGACCTGGTTTTATCCGAATCGTTTACATGTTACTCCACTTTAGACATTCTACTACCTATAATTAAAGTTCCTCTGTGGTCAAAAATACGTTTTTAATGTCGTTTATATGTCTGTGTTTAGATGTTTATAGGTCTATGTGTTTTTAATATGCTTTACGACAAATCATGTGTAAATTCATAAGTCGGCACAGCATTGCTGAGTATTTTCTCCTTAAAACTGAGTCTCAAAAACACGGTTTGAAATCGCTGGTGTTTCTGATGTCACAAACTACCTTGTAACCAATCAGATCAAAGTGTGATCGTCAACCAATGGATCTCTGAGCTGAGTGAGTGAGTGGAGGCAGGGCTCATTTGCATATTCATAGAACCGCGTATGCTAAATGAGGCAAGGGTGCAGAGTTACATTTAAGCTATTTTAAGACATGAATAAAAAAAATTAAGGATTTTTTTTTTAAATGTCATTTTGGTGATCAAAGATGATTTTAAAGGGATAGTCCACTTTTTTTGGAAATAGGCTCATTTTACAATTCCCTCAGAGTTAAACAGTTGGGTTTTACCGTTTTCAAATCCATTCAGCCGATTTTCTGATATTTAGAAGAATATCAGTAAGCAGACAGTTTCTGGTCTCATTGACTCCCATAGTATATATTTTTTCCTACTATGGAAGTCAATGGGACCAGAAACTGTCTGCTTACTGATATTCTTCTAAATATCAGAAAATCGGCTGAATGGATTCGAAAACAGTAAAACTCAACTGTTTAACTTTGGGGGAGTTTTAAAATGAGCCAATTTCCAAAAAAAAGTGGAGTATCCCTTTAACCCTTGTGCATCCTTATGGACATTTTTGTCCTTTTCAGTTTTGTTTTTTTGATAACTTTGGCTGTGTTAATGCTAACTGCATAAAATTTGCCACAGGTGTGTATTTTTTATTGGAATTTTAATATTTCACCTTCATTTACTTTAAAAAATTTATTTTGCACTAGGTAAAAAAAATACACCCACTTAGCGCCTTTTGGACAAAAATGTCCCCATTGAAACCCATTAAAACTGCGATTTTTAATCCCAGTGCCATTCAACTATAAAATGATGCAATCTTTCTTAACAGGCTTTCATTCTGTTGGCAAGGCTTCAAAATTTTAATTTTTACTATTTTTTATCAGATGGTGCCATTTTTTCAGGTTTGGCATATAAAGCAAATTATCACTTTATTGTTGTTTTCTGCTGTTTTCGGCTTATGCATACTATAGAGCCAATTAGATAAATTATGAAGCTATAATTGTGTGGGTGTGTTGGTATGGTTCTCAGAGTGTGGTTAGTATGTGTGTACTGAAATTTTTAGGTGTGTGTGTGTGAACATTTTGAAAGAAAGAAATTATATTGTACTGGAAAACACAAATCCCACCCCATGTAAATGAGTCATACCCTTGGCAGAGTCACAGACCCTGGATGTGAAAACTGAACAGGTCAAAAAGTTACTGAAGTTACTTTTTTCATTCAAACACATTTCTTATTACTTGCTTGCACTTTGTTTTTGTTTTTATTCAAAGGTAAAAGGTGAGCTTGATTTTGATGTAGAAGTTTAGAGGCCCCACAACACCTTGCATAAATCAAAAGTGATTATTTTTTATGTTTTCACCTCGAGAAAATGGTGATTGTTTTGTCTGGTAGATTTTTGTTGACACAAGTGCTCTCACAGCCAAACCTATAAAAATGTGATGCTTGAGGGCCTTGTCATTTCATTGTTTGCAAGATGAAGAGACGTTTCACAGCAAGGGAAGCTCTGGATCTAGTTAACAGATGTGAAAGGGAGGATGAAGAGTTGACTTCAGTTCTTGTTCAAAGTGATCTTGTACTTTTGCTTTATTTATAGAGCAAAATAAGGTATATTCTATCAAAAAAGTAAAAACTTTGGAGGATAATAGGAGTAATAAATCAATGATTTGACTTGGGCCTGAGTGACTTGGGCCTGAGTGGTATTTTTTTTTTTATTTTTTTTATCTGATACTGCATAAAAATATGAATGCATCAAAATTAATGTTGTTGTTAACCAGTGATATATCCAAGGCTGTAATATTTAAAGAAAAACCTGCTTAGCATTTAGTATATGGAATATTTGTATTATTATTATTATTATTATAATTTTTTATAAAAACAAAAGTGGCATTATGTAAAGAAACCAGCGTTTTAAAGGGTTAAAATTCTGAAATTAATGACTGTTTGGTAATTATGATTAGAGCTGATGCTAGTAAAAAATCTAAGTCAGTGAAAGTGGAAAAAAATATGAATCTATAATATTTTTATGACACTTTTTTGACATGGACATTTTTGTCCTTTATGGACCTGAGTGGTAATTTTTTTTTTTTATCTGAGACTGCATAAGAAATATTAATGCATCAAAATTAATATTATTGTTAATCATTGACATATCCAAGGCTGTAATATTTAAAGAAAAAAAATTCTGCTTAGAATTTAGTATATAGAAAATTATTATTATTATTAAATTTTTTATAAACATCAACAGTGGCATTATGTAAAGAAACCGGCATTTAAAGGGTTAAAATTCTGAAAATAAATGAATGTTTGGTAATTATGATTAGAACTGATGCTAGTAAAAAATCTAAGTCAGTGAAAGTGGAAAAAAAGATTAATCTATAATATTTTTATGACACTTTTTTGACATGGACATTTTTGTCCTTTATGGGCCTGAGTGGTAGTTTTTTTATTTATCTGATACTGCATAAAAAAATATGATTGCATCAAAATTAATATTATTGTTAATCATTGACATATCCAAGGCTGTAATATTTAAAGAAAAAAAATTCTGCTTAGAATTTAGTATATAGAAAATTATTATTATTATTAAATTTTTTATAAACATCAACAGTGGCATTATGTAAAGAAACCGGCATTTAAAGGGTTAAAATTCTGAAAATAAATGAATGTTTGGTAATTATGATTAGAACTGATGCTAGTAAAAAATCTAAGTCAGTGAAAGTGGAAAAAAATATTAATCTATCATATTTTTATGACACTTTTTTGACATGGACATTTTTGTCCTTTATGTACCTAAGTGGTAGCTTTTTTTAAAATCTGATACTGCATAAAAAATATTAATGCATCAAAATTAATATTGTTCTTAATCATTGACATATCCAAGGCTGTAATAATCAAAGAAAAAAAAATCTGCTTAGAATTTAGTATATAGAAAATTATTATTATTATTAAATTTTTTATAAACATCAACAGTGGCATTATGTAAAGAAACCGGCATTTAAAGGGTTAAAATTCTGAAAATAAATGAATGTTTGGTAATTATGATTAGAACTGATGCTAGTAAAAAATCTAAGTCAGTGAAAGTGGAAAAAAATATTAATCTATCATATTTTTATGACACTTTTTTGACATGGACATTTTTGTCCTTTATGTACCTAAGTGGTAGCTTTTTTTTAAATCTGATACTGCATAAAAAATATTAATGCATCAAAATTAATATTGTTCTTAATCATTGACATATCCAAGGCTGTAATAATCAAAGAAAAAAAAATCTGCTTGGAATTTAGTAAATTGAAAATAATTACTATTTTTCTTTTTTTCATAAAAAAACAACAGTGGCATTATGTAAACAAACCAGCATTTTAAGGTTTAAAATTCTGAAAATTAATGAATGTTTGGTCATTATGATTAGAGCTGATGCTGGTTAAAAAAATGATGCCAGTGAAAGTGGAAAAAAATATAAATCTATAATATTTTTATGACAGTTTTTGGACACGGACATTTTTGTCCTCTATGTAGCTATGTGTAACTTTTTTAAATTGATGCACAAGGGTTAAGGGATACAATTATTGACTGCAGGAAGACTTTTAGTAGCCTTACATCTTACTCTCATTAGAGTATTTGTAGACTGATATGGTTCAGGTTAGTAGAATAAGTTGATAAGAGTTAGTTACTTACAGTATAGTCAGTATAATATCTGTTGGGGAGCATCAAAATAAAGTGTTTGCAGATATTAAGCATACAGTCTACTAATATTATGATGACTGCTTGTTGACATAGTTATGCATGGTTAGTAGAAAGTCTAAAGTGTAGTATCGAATCAGTCTGAGAGCTTCACGAGGAACCCAGCGACTGCTTAAAGGCGATTTCTAAGTGAATCTGCGCTGACACTGGTTTGAAGGGCAGCGCTGATCTTTTACAGAAGCTCTTTAGAGGCTGAAGAGAGGATGCTGATGGGCCGGTGAAGCTTAGATGTTATCCCCCTGTCACTGATCTCAGACCCCTGGAGAAGGCCACACTCTCCCCGGGGCGGGTCTGTGTCACACTGACTTATCAGCAAGATTACTGGAAGATGTGTAACCTTTGCTAAATCATCCTGGATTCAGTCGGATGGCTTAGGCTTTATGCAAATATGAAGGAGCTTGCACTTTTGTAATGAGTAAGCATTTTCAAAAAAGGGAATATGGACAGAAAATAACTTCTGAAAGCTTCTTGATAAAGAGGTGGAGGTATTTTGATGTTTGGTGGATGTGTCCGTCGTGTGTTCTTGTTCTCAGCTTTCATCGCTCCAGAAGGCAGTGCTTGTTTGGACCTTATGCTCATTTTGGACCGTCCTGTTGAATCTGCTTCCTCCATTCTCATGTTGACTTTAATACATGGGTATATGTATGATGTTTGACTTTTTTTAGTTGCTTCTTTTGTTTAGATGTTTGTGTTTTGTAAGGCACATTGAGCTGCTTCTTCTTATAGAAGATGTTTATTATACAATTTGTACAGAATTTATTATGAATATTAATTAATATAAATATTAATATCAATGTATTCTGTAGAAATTCTGTAGAAATGTGTTATTACATTCTGTACAAAATTGGATAATAATAAACACACATTATTTTATTATTTGTATTATTTTAGATTATTGTGTAGTTGTATGCCATTTAAAGTAGTGCATTTTATAAAACAATTTGTATAGCATTTATTATTATAAAAATGTATTTATTATCCAGTTTGTACAGAATTTATTATTAATTATATATTTTTGAAATAGTAGAATAAATGTACACTATTTTATTATTTTATTTTTTGTTGTTGTGTACAAATTAAAAGTGCATTTTTATTACTGTAGAATTTTATAGAATTTATCATTAATACATTTTTTTAAAAATATATGTATATAAAATTAACGTTAACCAAGTTTAATAAATATTATAAAAGTATGTTTCATCTATCTATCTATCTATCTATATACCTATTTATCTATCTATCTATCTATCTATCTATCTATCTATCTATCTATCTATCTATCTATCTATCTATCTATCTATCTATCTATCTATCTATCTATCTATCTATCTATCTATCTATCTATCTATCTATCTATCTATCCGTTGAACTATCTCAAATTGCAAGGCACAACTGATCACATGATCCCAGTATGGCATCTCCCATTAGGACATGAAGATGACAAAAAAAATGCTGACTACACCTTTAAAAAAACATATTGTGTCCATGCTTCTAATGTATTGTGACCAATAAAGAGACACTCACTTAAAATGACAGAGCATGGACGGACAGTCGGCTGGTTTTTGTTCTCTTTTCCGCTGATGTACCGGATCTCTCATTTTCGTTTCATTGATATTCCCGTCGGCCTCAATGACAAACGCGAGTGATCCATCACCACTCCAAATGGCAAAATTGACAGCCCTCAAGGGCTTTGAATGCCTGTTCTGCTGACACAAGATTATCACATTTATCCTTTTTTATTTAATCCTCCAGTGTGACGCTTTTATCCAATGCGGTGTTGGCGGTTGGATGCCTGTTCCCGAAACTCTCATTTCTCAAGTGTGAATGGAGCGTCAGCAGGTTATAATCAACACGATTAGCATGAAGAGAGATGTTCTCATACTTTTGTGCTTCTTTTTGTGCAATTTACAAACCAACCATCAGCATTAGGATCTTTAAAGGGTACCTATTATGGCATTTAAAATGTTCCTAATAATGTTCTGGGAGTCCCCAACAACAGTTTTACATGCATGCAATGACAAAAAACACTTTTGTTGTCTTATAATATGCATTTATTTTTACCTGATTTGCTCACCGACTCCCTAATGATTCGTTTGAGGACTCATTTGTCCAAACCCCTCCTTTGCGTGACGCTAATCGGCGGTGATTGGTCAGATGACCCAGTCAGTTAAATTTCGCGTTAGCCCAAAGCTTAAACATATTGATAAAGCACTGCAGTACTACAATACGCTTCACATAATTTCACATATTTCAAAAAACAAAAAAAATGACATTGGAGACCTAGAAGCTGCTGAGTGTAACTCTCACTCTCTCTCACACACGCACGCACGCACACACACACACACACACACACACACACACAATCACACACACACACACACACAAAACACACACACACAACACACACACACACACACACACACACACACACACACACACACACACACACACACACACACACACACACACACACACATAAAAGCAACAATTATTAATAGTAAAACAATTATTAATAGGGCTTAGCTGCTCTTTTTAAAGATGTCTATCAATGTAAGCAAATATCATTTGGGAATTACCCGTCTTTTGAATATCTGGGTATTGTGTTAAAAGGTGCTCCACGTATTTTACTTATCATTATTTACAGGCCTCCAAAATACTCTCCAGCCTTTGCTGAGGACTTTACAGAACTGTTATCAACAATTTCCTCAGAGTTTGACTGTTTTGCCATTGCTGGAGATTTTAACATTCACATAGATAATGCAGAAACCAATATGGCAAAAGAAATCAAAACTGTTTTAAAAACGTTTGATCTGACACAGCATGTAAATGGACCCACACATAATCGTGGACACACTCTAGATCTACTTATCAGTACGGGTCTAAACCTCTCATCGATTGTTATTAAGGATGTAGCACTGTCTGATCATTTCTGTATTTTCTTTGATATTTTGATCTCTCCTGCCATTGAAGCTAGATCTGTGTCTGTCAAGAAGAGATGCTTAAATGAGAACACTAGTGTGCTATTTATGAAGGCTATATCTTTAAAACCAAGCATATCTGCTGACTCTGTTGATTTTCTCCTTGAATCTTTTAACTCAAAAATTAAAAGTGTAATTGATCATATTGCTCCTGTGAAAGTCAGGAAGAATAGTGGTAGACAAAAAGCACCTTGGAGAAACTCAACAGCAGTGCAAAATATGAAAAGACAATGCAGAAGAGCAGAGCGCATGTGGCGGAAGACAAAACTTGTAGTCCATTATAACATCTACAAAGACAGCATCCATGCTTTTAATATGGAACTAGGCAAAGCTAGACAGACTTTCTTCTCAAATATTATAAACAGCAACTTAAACAACACACGCACTCTTTTTGCTACTGTAGAGAGACTGACAAACCCCCCAAGCCAGATTCCCAGTGAAATGCTCTCAGACAGCAAGTGCAGTGAGTTTGCTTCTTTCTTCTCTGAGAAAATCAATAATATCAGAAAGGTGATCAGCACATCCTTGAGTTGCGCTGGGGTCAAACAGATCCGACCACTACCTGAGAAAGTAGTTACTATGTCTGTTTTCGAAGAAATTGATGGCAAAATTTTGGAAGAAACCATACAGCACCTTAAAACATCAACCTGCCCTCGACACACTTCCCACATCTTTTTTCAAAAGTGTGTTAAACAGTTTAGAAGCAGATCTCCTAGAAGTGGTAAATGCCTCACTTCTCTCTGGGAGTTTTCCAAACTCCCTGAAAACTGCAGTTGTCAAGCCCCTCCTGAAAAAGAGCAATCTAGATAAGACCATATTAAGCAATTATAGACCGATCTCAAATCTTCCCTTCATAGGCAAGATCATTGAAAAAGTTGTCTTCAATCAGCTGAACAAATTCTTAAGCTTGAATGGTTACTTTGACAATTTTCAATCTGGTTTCCGATCGCATCACAGCACAGAGACAGCGCTCATAAAGATAATAAACGATATTCGCTTAAATACTGATACAGGCAAATTATCAGTGCTGGTACTACTCGACCTCAGTGCTGCATTTGACACTGTCGATCACAACATACTTATTGACAGGCTGGAAAACTGGGTGGGGCTTTCTGGGATAGTCCTAAAATGGTTCAGGTCTTACTTAGAAGGGAGAGGTTATTATGTGAGTATAGGAGACCATAAGTCTGAGTGGACATCCATGATATGCGGAGTCCCCCAGGGCTCAATTCTTGCGCCACTCCTATTCAACCTGTATATGCTCCCAATGAGCCAAATAATGAGAAAGAACCGAATCTCTTACCACAGCTATGCAGACGACACACAGCTCTACTTAGCCCTATCGCCTAACGATTACAGCCCCATTGACTCCCTGTGCCAATGCATTGATGAAGTAAATGGTTGGATGTGCCAAAACTTTCTTCAGTTAAACAAAGACAAAACTGAAGTCATTGCGTTTGGAAACAAAGATGAAGTTCTCAAGGTGAATGCATACCTTCACTCTAGAGGTCTAACAACTAAAAATCAAGTCAGGAATCTTGGTGTGTCTCTAGAGTCAGACCTTAGTTTCAGTAGTCATGTCAAAGCAATAACTAAATCAGCATACTATCATCTGAAAAATATTGCAAGAATTAGATGCTTTGTTTCCAGTCAAGACTTAGAGAAACTTGTGCATGCTTTCATCACCAGCAGGGTGGATTATTGTAATAGACTCCTCACTGGCCTTCCTAAAAAGACCATAAGACAGTTGCAGCTCATACAGAACGCTGCTGCCAGGATTCTGAGCAGAACCAGAAAATATGAACATATCACACCAGTCCTCAGGTCTTTACACTGGCTCCCAGTTACATTTAGGATTGATTTTAAAGTATTATTACTGGTATATAAATCATTCAATGGGCTAGGACCTCAATATATTGCAGATATGCTCACTGAATATAAACCCAACAGATCACTCAGATCATTAGGATCACATCAGTTAGAAATACCAAGGGTTCACTCTAAGCAAGGAGAGTCTGCTTTTAGCTACTATGCCAGCCGCAGCTGGAACCAGCTTCCAGAAGAGATCAGATGTGCTCCTACAGTAGTCACATTCAAATCCAGACTCAAAACACTTCTGTTTAGCTGTGCATTTACTGAATGAGCACTGTGCCACTGTTCGTCCGACTGTTTTTACTGTACTTTATTTTATTTTTTATTCTAAACTGTTTTAATTATTCTTATTTGTTTTGATTATTTTATTTTTCTCCTATGTAAAGCACTTTGAATTACCATTGTGTATGAAATGTGCTATATAAATAAACTTGCCTTGCCTTGCCTTGCCTAGTACTTACAGGTTGTGATTCGGAGGAGGAAGCTGATCCAAATAAACTTGGTATTGAACCTTCCTATATCAGCCGACTCGCGAATCCACACTTGAAAGCATTTGTGTTTGTGAAGCGATCGTCATTAAAATAACGCGAACACAGCTCAAGGTGGCTATACTTGTGTGGTATAGTTGTAAATATAAACTCTAGCCACTGAGTCTTCACATGCTTGTCCCTGGGCAGTGAAAAAAAAAGTTTGCTTTTGATTCGCACTTCAGAACAGAGTCTCGTGGACATGATGTTGTCAGGTTTCTCTGTCTGCTCGGCGCACTGAGTGGGCGTGTCGAATTCAAATAACTTGTACAAGTGATGTACGAAAGTTAGAGAGAATGCATCGTTCGTCTATCGATTTATATCAGCGACTCAGAGTCGACTCTTACTTTTGAGAGACAATAACTTTGTAGACGGTGAACTTTCATATTTAAAACTTTGCAGGATGTTTTTGATCTATGTTACACACTACATGAAAGGTAATTTTCAAAATTCCATGATAGGTACCCTTTAAAATATGCATCTATAACATCCTGAGATCAGGGGCCACCGTCTTGACAAGCGAAGGGTGTGCTCGTCTTTTAATTCATCCTGACATAGAGGTAATTAGGGATATTAAATAAGAGGCGTTGCCAAGTGAAGAAGAAAGGACATGGATATGATATGAGTATGTGTCTCATGTCTTTAATCATAAGTCCAGTGCATTGAAATCATAATGTAGCTCATTATGTGAGAAAACTAGAGGTCTAATATGTTCATTTAAAGACGTATTGGCGTTTTATGATATTTATGTCAGTCATTAAAAAACACTAGCTACGTTATGGATTATATTCTACATGTTCGAAGCTCCAGACATCATTACGAGGGAGACTTTTAGCTAGAAATCCATAACTTGCTGAGCATGTGTGAATACTTTATAAATAATTACAAATGTACTAAGCAAAACCAAAGCCTCAGGGAGAACAGCTAAGCACATCATCAAATATTGTACATGTAAAAGATGATGTCTTCACATGTTGGCAAATAATGAATGTAGTTGCATCAGAACCGTTTTATTTTTCTTTGTGTGTTTAATGTTCTTGCATTATTGTTTGATGTAATGAAGTAACGATAGATCCTCTGTTTGTTGCTATTCTTGGCGTAATCAATAGTAATTCATAAAATCTAGAAAAAAATGCAGCTTCATATTTTATATTCGCTGTGCTCAATACACTCTGGTTTCCTTTATAATGTTTGCTGGGTCTTCAGAAATAAAGACCCAATAAGACGTCCAGTTTAAGGTCTATAAACAACAGCATGAAAAGTTTAAATAGACCTCTGTTGTTCGAAGTGTCTGTCTAAACCTTCTAAAAGTCATCAGTGAATTCATGGCCTCCTGCTAGCGGGACGTCTGACGCCCAAGCTGTGTGGAACAGCACAATCGATGTACCTGTCTCTTTATTTCCTAAACTAGTCCCTGGGCCACATTCATTTCCAAGTGCTAGCGCTCTGCCCTTGCTTCGGATCCAACCAGGACATAAAGCATGAATTGGTGATAAAATAACAAATATTTCAAATAAAAATGTTGTGCTTTTGCACCCATAGCCCTTGGCTTGTCAGCATTATCGAGGAAAAACTTGTTTGCATTCTTGAATGTATGGTGGAGAACTGGTTTGACTCAAGATTGACAAATCTTCCCGTGCCAAGACTTTCTCAGTCAATAAGTGAATCATAAATAATACAATAAAATAAAAATAAGACATTCAGAACAGAGATTTGGGGTAAGATAAAAAATAAAGTTTTTTAAAGAAGTTAATGCTTTTATTCAGCAAGGGCAAATTAAATTGATCAAAAGTGACAGATAAGGCATTTATAAAGACACAACTGTGACAAACATTCAACATTGATAATAATACAATAAATGTTTCTTGAGCAGCTAATCAGGCATATTACAATGATTTCTGAAGGATCATTTAACCATGAAGACTGAAGTAATGACATGACCGGAATACATTGCATTTTAAGGAAATAGTCAAATATAATGCTAAAACAATAACTTTTAAATTGCATAAAACATTTTTTTTTTTTTTTTTACAATCTAAGTGTTTTTGCTGTATTTTTCTTTTATCAAATAAATGCAGCCTTGTTGGGACATCTTTCAAAAACAACATACAGATCCAAAACTTTAGGATGTTAGTATCTATTTATAAATGACATTATAAATAATTTTGCAGTCAATGGGCCCTATCTTGCACCCAGCGCATGATCTGAAACGCAAGTGTCAAAGCGCAAAGCGCAAGTAACTTTGTGGGCGGATCCCGGCGCTGTTGCTATTTTCCCGGCAGGATAAATGCCTCTTGCGCCTGGCGCAAATCTAAAAGAGGTTGGTCTGAAATAGCTTCATTATTCATAGGTGTGGTTTGGGCGTAACGTGAAATAAACCAATCAGAGCGTCATCCAACATACCCTTTAAGAGCAGGTGCGCATGTCGCATGGCGGATTGTTATTATTATGGCGCATTTACCAGGCGCGCTTCAGAATCGGTTCACAGCCGAGGAGATCGATGTTCTCGTCAGGGCCGTAAAATAAGGAGAATTGACATTGGGGATGGGACAAACCCACCCAAATCAATAGAAAAAAATATGAGAAAGCTCAACTTAACTGGTAAGTTAAAGAGTAAGGTTTTTAATGTACTTACATTATGGTAAAGGTGATTTGCAGTCTTCAGATTTTTTTTTCCTAGTTCTTGACGGACAATATAATTAGTCAGATGTCCTTATATACATATGTGTCTTGCCACTATTGGGCAAACAGGTCTGATCCGTCATTACTACAATTTGCTTGAAAAATTACCAATATACACTGGTAAATGTGTAAGCTAGATTTATGCCTATTTTTTCACATCTTCATGGACACCACAATGATTTCCCTCGTATGGTAATATATTTCCTTGTTATAATGTATGATTTGCACAAATAAAAACTGCTGCATCTGTGTTGATGAGAGAATCAAAGTGTGTGCGCGTTGTGCACCCGTTACATTATGGCCAAGCATGCGCGCTTAAAATAGCATTATGAACAACGCGCAGCGCGCCACTGACTTTAGACCAGGTTTTTTTTGGTCAGTGGCGGAATTGTTTTCTGGAACTGCAAAATAGCACTAGGGAATGTTTGCGCCGAAACAAGCCTCATTTTTGCGCCGACCTGCCCAGGGAGCGCAAGTTCATTTCCTAGTTTACCGACGTGCGTCTGTGGAGGGAAAAGCCCGCTTTGTGCGGGTGCAAAATAGGAATGATACATGCGTCAGTGAACAAAGTAGTGTTGTAGTCAAGACCACCTAACCCGAGACCAAGACAAGACCAAGACCAGAGTGTATCGAGACCGAGACAAGACCAAGACTTTTAGGGGCCGAGACCAAGTCGAGACCAAGACCGAGGGAGGGCGAGACCGAGACCAAGACCAAGACCAGCGCCCCACACTACAAAAAATTGTGAGACATGATCAAAAGAGCTTCTCAAATTGATCTGAAAGATCCACATTCCCATAAAAATACATAACCTAGATATTAAACACTCAAAGTTTAAATAAACGTAACCATCTTTATTCAATACTCCTGGGTGACTTCCATCATTTAGTACAGTATGCAAAACAGTTATTCATTGTTCATCACTAAAGTCTTAATTTATGTATTGTTTATAAAAGGTGGAGAAAAGTGATGTTGTTTTTAAACCCTACAACAATCCTTTTTTAAACGTGTTTTAGCACAATTCACAACCGGTAATTCAGGAAAAAATATCCGAATGCTCCACATGAAACTATGGTCTTCCGATCTTTTACCATCGTGTCGATTTATTTTTATTAATATGTGCCGCTTAGGAGACGGTGAACCCTTGTTTATACTTTCGCCTGGCTCAGAAGAGAAAGAGTGCGCGCGCGACCGGCGAGCGCTCTCCACTCTCTCTCTCTCTGTTACACGCGCAGCAGTTCATCTACATTACTCATCGATCGTTTTACATCTAATAAAAGCAAGGATGTTAACAAAAAAATTAGACAATATACTGGCAATTTCATGATATTTTCACAGTTATGGTCTTGACTGGTCTTGAAAAAAAATCGCGAGTCCTCAATGTCCGAAACCGAGACGAGACCGAGACCATCAAAAAGTGTCTCGAGACCGTCTCGAGACAGAGACCGTCTCGAGACCAAGACCGGTCTCGAGAACTACAACACTAGTACAAAGTCAATTGCGCTGGGTGCAAGATAGAGCCCAATATGTACGACCTCACGAATACAGTGCTAAAAGTGAACTTTTCTCTTTTAGAATTGCAGAGCAGTTCTTGCGGGAACCCAGGCGTCCCTCCCAAAGGCATCCAGTATGGGACGCGCTTTAATGTAGGCGACAAGATCCGCTACAGTTGTGTGACGGGATATGTGCTGGACGGTCACCCTCAGCTCACCTGTGTGACCAATGCAGGCAATGCTGCCGTGTGGGACTTCCCAGTGCCCATCTGTAGAGGTAAGCTACACGTGACGTGCATGTGTGTGTGTGCATTGTGCTTCCCTGCATGAGTCTTTGATGTTTTCCTGTGTTCTTGTGTCCTTGAGGATGCTTGTGCATGTATGGGCGAAGACATGGACGAGTGGCTATATCGGCGTATGAGTACGAGGTTATTTTGATTAGAAATGGTGCAGTCTTTCATTCTGAA
>CM070827.1:3643576-3691076 GCA_036326025.1 Chrosomus eos
ATTAACTAAGATTAATAAATGCTGCAGAATTGTTCATCATTAGTTCAACTAATATTAATAAATTAAACCTTGTTGTAAAGTGTTACCTATATATATAAGTGCATATTCGGCATTCTGGTATTTTGGAATTGACTGAATGAAATGTTTCTGTCAGCGGTTTCTAACTTCAGTTTCAAGATTTGTTTCTCAAAATTGCTTGGTTGTGCATATCTCCATTCTCAGATGGCTTTGGCACGTTTGGTCAGTCTGTAGTATGAAGGCGTGAAATGGGCATGACAGCACTGTTGCACAGGTACAGTATCCGAGCCCAAACACCAGTCAGAGTTTTATTTAGCCAGGCTGGAAACTTTTAGCCCAGACATTACCAGACAATACAGTCTCATACTGCACAGCCTGTGGGACTTAAAAATATTCGCATTAGAGACTTAGAGACCCTTAGAGAATTGACTTTTTTACATGTTCCTGAGCAATTTCTGTTTATTTTTTATTTATTTTTTTAAACTGAGCAATGAAAAAAAGCCCTTAAAACAGTCAGCAGAATCAATGCTGCTTTTTCATACCAAGAGGCAAATCATTTAGTTTCTGGTAGGGGTGTAAGAAAAAATCGATACACTTGAGTATCGCGATATTTTATTTTGCAATACTGTATCGATTTTCAAAAACGCAATATCGATTTTTTTTTTTTTTTTTTTTTTTTTACAAGCAAAAGTATTCATGGGACCGTGGTTCCCGTTTACCGGTATGCTGTGTTTAAATCCCTACCACTAGATGGCTATGCTGAGACGCACCACTAGTGTCATCCTATTTTGATTAATATATGCGCGAGGGAGAGAGAGCAAGACCATAGAAATCATGAGCAAGACAGCGCGCGTGTTTGAAGACGTGCGAGTGCGCGCGCGGCCGGGGCTCTCTCTCTCTCTGCTCGTTTGCGCAGCAGTCATTCTACAATCACTCACCGATCAAAAAAGGCTTTGGCGGGACACAAATTTGCTTTGGCGGTGCCAAAAAGCGGACGATCTGACGGGTTTTAGAAGATTAAATACAACCCGAAACTACAAAACAGACCCGGCCTTACTTGAGACCGGCCTTTATTTACCCAAACCTGTTGCCACACCAGGCGTGTAAAAGAGACATGCGTCTATTTGGAACTCGGCTATTATTTGAAGTTTTACGGTATGTTGTGTTGGATGTGTATTAATAATAGTGCAAGCATTTTTTTAATGACGATGGCACCTCATTGCACCTTATGTGTTATGCATTAGCCTAGATGTCACAGACAGTCAGGGGCTATGTATTTTCTTTAACTGACTATTTAGCTACATTTGTTCCTCAATGTTTCCTTTAGGAATTGTGTTCGTGTTTTTGCAACACAAAACGTGTTGGACGTAGCCTACCCTGTGTACTAGGAAAAGTGCAAGCATTTTTTTTATTGACACATAAATAATTATAATGATGAATAACATCACCCATAATGTGTATGTGTTATGTATTGTGACAGGGGCTATGTATTTTCTTTTATTATGGCCTACTTGAGCATATACAAATTTGCTCACTAAGAACCTGTGAACCACAACCCCAAACTGGCAGTTTGATTTTCTGTGTACTGAATTGTTTACCTAAAGTAAACTTGTTTGACTTTTATGCACATCATGTCTTTTTTAAAAAAAAAATAATACTTTTTCTAAAATTATAGTCCTACTTTAAAAAAAGAAGAAAAAAATCGCAATATATCGCCTTATGCACAGTATCGAAATATATTGCAATATATTGAATCGTGACCCATGTATCGTGATACGTATCGTATCGCCAGATTCTTGCCAATACACAGCCCTAGTTTCTGGACATCTTCCAGGCGAGCTCTCCGCATGTTTTATTAACATATTAAGTGGACTAATTTGGTCCAGTACATTTTGGCTGCTAATAAATGTTTGTGGATGGGCTCAGTCCTCTGCAGAGGTCAAGGAAAACAAACTGGTAAACCCAAGCGAAATGGGCCGTCGTGTCTCTCTCGGCTCAGGGAATGTAGCTCTGGTAATCAGACAGATGTAAAATGGCATCATTTAGGTCAGTCACTGAATTTCGTGTTTGCTCCGATGGCTCAAGCCGAATGAAGTCGGCTCTTATTATCGCATGCCTTCGCTGTAAACAAGTCCTAAAACCTCGGCTGGAAACCGGTGCCTTTAAAGGTCAAGCATGTAGCGAGATGAAAATAACGTCAGTCTGAAGCTGGAACTGTAATGCGAGTCAGTTAATTAAGCAAATCGATCATGTCGCTAATGAATGCATGTACGTATTTATGGCTTTGGATGATCTTTACCGTTCTCCACTAGTGCTTATGCTCCTAAACCAATCCTTCTTAGCAAGGCGAAGTGTGGAATGGCTAAAATTATCCTTTGTCGGATAGAATTCCTCATGGAGCATTAAAACGCTGATAATTTGACGCTGAGGGTATGAGCCTTAATGACTGGCTTTTGATGTGCTAGACTTTCATTTTGACAGGCTGTTTTTTTTCTGAACGAGTTGAGACTGGCTGTGTCCTGCAAGCGTGGCTCTCCTTGCCTCTTCGTGTCTGCTTTGACAAGCATAGGGACCACCTGCTTAACCACGTAAATCCCTGATCAATCCCGCACTGTGAGCCGGCCTGCCGGAATCAGGGCTGACACCCGCACCCTTCTTAAACGCTGTGCTCTTGCCACGGGCTGCTTATGCACTGACTTGATTGGTTTAGAGAATCTCTCTAACTGCACGATTTAAGCCCATGAGGTCCCTGTCATGTCTGACCTAAAAATAAAATAAAAATGGACAAGCCTATGATTTTTTTCATTGACCTAACATTGGTGATTCAACAATCTGATGAAGATTACAGAGCAGTGTTATTTTACTATTATTTATATACTATTATAGTTTCTATTAATACTTTGAATTAGCTTTAATTTTTATATTTTCATTTTTATATTTTTAGTGGAATTTTACAATTTTTGTTTTTAAGTTTTGTTTCACTTATAAATGTTGGTAACGCTTCCTTTTACAGTCCAGTTACCCATGTATATACTATGTACTTATTTTAGTAACTACAATTACTGGGTAATTACTAGTACTAACCCTGAACCTACCCCTAAACCTACCCCTGTTCCATGTACTTATCTTATATTAGCCAGTACTTTCTAGGTAAGTACACTGTAAGTACTGTACTGTAAAAGGAAGCTCTACCGAAATGTTTGTACTTCAGCTTAAACTGGTTTCAGTTAGTCAACATTAATGCAACATTTATCATTTTTCTTCAGTTTAACAAAAATGCTTTGGTTGTGATAGTCCACTTTAGACATTCTACTTACTGCAAGTAACTTTGCAACTACATGCCAACTAATTCACATTATTTTGCAACTACATGTCAATTAACTCTCATGAACTTGCAACATGTCAACTAACCCTCATTAGTTTGCAACTACATGTCAACTAATTCACATTATTTTGCAACTACATGTCAACTAACTCTCATGAACGTGCAACTACATGTCAACTAACTTTCATGAACTTGCAACTACATGTCAACTAACACTCATGAACTTGCAACTACATGTCAACTAACCCTCATTAGTTTGCAACTACATGTCAACTAACTCTCATGAACTTGCAACTACATGTCAACTAACTCTCATGAACGTGCAACTACATGTCAACTAACTCTCATGAACTTGCAACTACATGTCAACTAACCCTCATTAGTTTGCAACTACATGTCAACTAACTCTCATGAACTTGCAACTACATGTCAACTAACCCTCATTAGTTTGCAACTACATGTCAACTAACACTCATGAACTTGCAACTACATGTCAACTAACTCTCATGAACGTGCAACTACATTTCAACTAACCCTCATTAGTTTGCAACTACATGTCAACTAACTCTCATGAACTTGCAACTACATGTCAACTAACACTCATGAACGTGCAACTACATGTCAACTAACCCTCATTAGTTTGCAACTACATGTCAACTAACTCTCATGAACTTGCAACTACATGTCAACTAACACTCATGAACTTGCAACTACATGTCAACTAACTCTCATGAACGTGCAACTACATGTCAACTAACTCTCATGAACTTGCAACTACATGTCAACTAACCCTCATTAGTTTGCAACTACATGTCAACTAACTCTCATGAACTTGCAACTACATGTCAACTAACTCTCATGAACTTGCAACTACATGTCAACTAACACTCATGAACTTGCAACTACATGTCAACTAACTCTCATGAACTTGCAACTACATGTCAACTAACTCTCATGAACTTGCAACTACATGTCAACTAACTCTCATGAACTTGCAACTACATGTCAACTAACTCTCATGAACTTGCAACTACATGTCAACTAACTCTCATGAACGTGCAACTACATGTCAACTAACCCTCATTAGTTTGCAACTACATGTAAACTAACTCTCATTAGTTTGCAACTACATGTAAACTAACTCTCATGAACTTGCAACTACATGTCAACTAACTCTCATGAACTTGCAACTACATGTCAACTAACTCATGAACTTGCAACTACATGTCAACTAACACTCATGAACTTGCAACTACATGTCAACTAACCCTCATTAGTTTGCAACTACATGTCAACTAACTCTCATGAACGTGCAACTACATGTCAACTAACACTCATGAACTTGCAACTACATGTCAACTAACCCTCATTAGTTTGCAACTACATGTCAACTAACTCTCATGAACTTGCAACTACATGTCAACTAACACATTAGAGTGTTAGTAGACTCTTAGGTTTGGGTTAGGGTTAGTGGAATATGTTGAAATATTTGCAAAGTTACTTATAGTCCGTATAATATCTGTTGAGGAGCATCAAAACAAAGTGTTAGCAGATATTCAGTCTACTAATACTCTAATGACTGCTATATGACATGTAGTTGCAAAGTTACTTACGGTTAGTAGAAAGTCTAAAATGGACTATTGAAATAAAGTTGAAAAAATGTTTCCAATGCTTTTAATAGTTTTAGTAAATGATAACACTGCTATAGAGAAACTTACAAGAGTCTATTATAGTTATGTTGCATTCTTGACAGATAATAAAAGATGTGGATACAGGGGGCTTGTGGGTAATGGGGATTTGGCTCTGGTGTGATGGAAGTCTATCTGTAGCTGTGTTTTTGCAGAGTGGACGCTGCCGTTGCCACATTTTCTAGACCCTTGACACTTTCATATGCTAATGATATCTCAATGTCTTTCCCTTATGTGCTTCCACGGCTGTCTTTAGCGCAGATTATCTGATTAATGCAGTGTACTTTACTCTATTTAATCTTTTGCCACAGTATTGTTCAAAATCGGGGGGGGGGGGGGGGGGGGGGGGGGCAGAAAGATCTTTAAAAAGAAATGTATACTTTTATTCAAAGATACATTATCCTTAAAAATGACAGAAGACATTTGCATTGTTACAAATATTTGTTCTATGAACTTTCTATTCATTAAAGAATCCTGAACATTTAAAATTTCATAATATTACTGTTTTACTGCAGTTTTGATCAAATAAATGGAGAGCAATAAAAATAGTGAGATTTAAAAAAAATCCAAACTTTTTAACTCTAGTGGATATATAATTTTGTTTTATTAATAATTGTGTGTAGGCTATATATTAAATATAATATTAATTTTATTTGCATTATAATTATATATATTGGTATTCGTGTCATATAATTTGAGATTTTGGGCTTGAGAAAGTCTCACAGTTTTTCATAAATGAGTTTTCATAAAATTCATTTGAGCCTATAGTTACAAAATCATGTTCGACAAAATCGTGTTCAAGTTTGAGATATTCTTCTGTGTTGTGGTAATAGAAACATAATAAAATGAACTGTTTTCAGGTCAAAGAGAAAAGTGTCACCAACTAAAGGCGCTGTATAGAAGCAGAGTTTCTGAATAGCCTCGTTTTCGCTCATTGTGTTTCATCTTTGTGAATAAGCAGGCGCAGCACAAATTTGGATGATTATACTGATTATTATTGTCTATTTCACCTGCCTAAGATGAGAATCTTCTCTGACGCAAATGTGTGTCACTGTCTATTGAAAATAAATACTGGTCAGATAACTGCCTATTTTCAGTGCAGAAATTGCTCCTGAAGGGTTTCTCTGGGGGTTGAGCAAAATGATTGTATAATCAGGACAGAAAACATTAACCAAACAAATATAGTTCTAGAAATTGCATTGATCAACAGTGCTGCATCATATAACCTACTTTCTGTTTTATCTTACACAACTGGTTCTCTGATTGATTTAAAAAAAAACTGATCATTTAAAAAAGCATTAACTTTGAATTAAAAGGAGCAGACTAGCTTGTTTTAGTTATAGGTAATTGTATCGAGGTACACAAGGCAACAAAAAAAAGTTGACAATTAACTTTAATTATTTTAAAGGTTCTCTAAGCGATCCTGGGTGACATCACTTCTTGTTGACGTTCGAACTATTGTCAAACAAAACGGAGGCTAGCTAGACACTCCCTCCTCCTCATCCGCGCACTAACCCCTCAAACCCACCCCCAAACCATTCTTGTCGTTATTGGCTGGAACAGTTTGTTATGTTTCCTTTTTGTAGCCGTGTGTGGAGCCTGGGGTGTCCGCAGAGACCGCGTTTTTTTACAGTGTGTTCAGGGGACAGGCAGCTAGCGGATAGTAAGGAGATGTTTGCTGTATGTGACAAAAAATGTTTTGGCCTTAAAAACGCGTGACATCGCTTAGAGCACCTTTAACTTAAATAACATTAAACTGACTTTTTAAAAAATGAGTTGAATCTTGTGTAACTTGTAAAAAAAAGTTTAAAATTGCTAAACTTATTTTGCTGATTTAAAGCAATGTAAAATCATATGTTGTCATAACTTATTGATCATATAATTTTACAGTGAAATTGTTAACCCTCAGATTGCTAATGTTCTATGGCCCACATTTTTTCATCTGCACCTAAAAAGTTTGAGAACCACTAATTTATATAAAAACAAATGCTCTAAGTCATACAAACATAAGATACCACACAACTGTATCTCTATATTCCATTAACTTTAGAGAGCATGCAGCCATCATGATGTTGATTAATGCTGTGGTTTTAATGATCTCAGCACAGTCTGTAGGACAGTATGTAATTCCCCTGAATTCAATTCCTATGTGAAACTGTCATTTGGGTGATGGACGAACCCTATTTATCACATAAGTACAGCAGTGGAGTACAGCAATGACCATATTGGATGATCTGAGACTGGATTCCTGCCAGAACGGGGAGGTGAATACGTGCATCAGAAGAGATTGCAGCATTGAGCTCACTTAGGGGTTCAAAAGTACAGCTGATACCCAGAGAATACAAGCTTCCCTGGTTTAAAGTTCTCCAGTGCATATTCAGCCATTGCCCAGATGTTGGTACCAACTTTATCAGGTGTCTCAGCATCTCACTTATACACAAAGTAAGAAATTAGTTTGTGAGTCAACTCAACAACATGTCATTTCTACACTAATAGCAGCACCAAACAGCAAGGCTGGATAAAGAATACAAGCATTTCTGTGATAATCGTTTATAAATAGGCTCTAAAAGATGACCTATTATTGTAAATAATTCCTACCCATACGCAAAAAAAAGACAGGAACTAAAAAGAGTGTTACTGACAGACTGGAAAGAGAGGAGCTGCAACAATGGAGAATATGGAGAAAATAATGTATTTTTTGAAATTTCAAACATCAAAAACTCTTTTAGTGGAGCCCGAAAACAAAATCAAGACTTTGAAAACTGTCTGTCTGTTGGTCTGTCTGTCCATCAGTCCATCAATCCGTCCGTCCAGTCCGTCAGTCGGTCTCCGTCAGTCAGTCTGTCAGCCAGTCCGTCAGTCCATCAATCCTTCCGTCAGTCAGTCAGTCAGTCTGTCAGGTGGTCAGTCCGTCAGTCAGTCAGCCAGTCCGTCAGTCGGTCGGTCAGTCAGTCAGTCCGTCAGTCAGTCTGTCAGCCAGTCCGTCAGTCCATCAATCCTTCCGTCCGTCAGTCAGTCAGTCTGTCAGGTGGTCCGTCCGTCAGTCAGTCACCCAGTCCGTCAGTCGGTCGGTCAGTCAGTCAGTCCGTCAGTCAGTCTGTCAGCCAGTCCGTCAGTCCATCAATCCTTCCGTCCGTCAGTCAGTCAGTCTGTCAGGTGGTCCGTCCGTCAGTCAGTCAGCCAGTCCGTCAGTCGGTCGGTCAGTCAGTCCATCAGTCGGTCCGTCAGTCAGTCAGTCCATCAGTCGG
This sequence comes from Chrosomus eos, assembly GCA_036326025.1. NCBI lineage: Eukaryota > Metazoa > Chordata > Actinopteri > Cypriniformes > Leuciscidae > Chrosomus > Chrosomus eos. The sequence continues at coordinate 3,651,856 of CM070827.1, forward strand.
TCCGTCAGTCAGTCCGTCAGTCAGTCGGTCCGTCAGTCGGTCAGTCAGTCAGTCAGACAGTCAGTCAGTCAGTCAGTCGGTTCGTCAGTCCATCAGTCGGGTCCGTCAGTCAGTCAGTCCGTCAGTCGGTCCGTCGGTCGTTCGGTCCGTCAGTCAGTCGGTCCGTCAGTCGGTCAGTCAGTCAGTCAGTCAGTCAGTCAGTCAGTCCATCAGTCGGTCCGTCAGTCGGTCCGTCAGTCGGTCGTCGTCGTCAGTCGTCGTCGGTCGTCAGTCGGTCCGTCGGTCGTCGTCCGGTCGGTCAGTCTGGCGTCGTCATCGGTCCGTCAGTCCGTCAGTCAGTCCGTCAGTACATCGTCGTCGTCATCCGTCACAGTCCATCGTCCTTGTCTGTCCGTCCATATATATTATATTATGCATTATATTTTTATACAATGTATATATAGTGTTTATACAATGGACAGACAGACAGATAGATAGATGTATAGATAAAAGTTACATATAATATATAATGTTTGCTTCTAGCTGTCTCTGCTTAATAGCAGTCTCACTAACTGGCATGATCATACAGACCTCTTAAAACCTCATTGACTTATTACACAGGCTGCCGTGCCATATGCCACAGACATTCACTGCCTTGGGTGTTTTCCTTCACATCAGTGCAGGAAGCCCTATGATATACATTCATCATGATTTAAAAAGTAATTACTCCCACTATCTGTTTTGGCTCCCACTGCCATGTTTAGCGAATGTGATTACAGTTTAATACTAATTGAGGTATTACTGTATCCTCTTGCCCTGATAATTTAATTTCACCAAATACATGCAACAAAGAGCAGCTTATAGATTAGACATAAAACCTCAGACTTTAGCTACTGACTGTAAATACCTAATATAAATGTTAAAGGTGACTTATTATTCCCTTTTTTAAAGTCTTGATTTTATTTCTGGGCTCTATTAGAACAGGTTTTCTTCCTTGAATGTTCAAACAACACCTTATTTTTCACATATTCTCCATTGTTGCAGCTCCTCTCTTCCCAGTCTGTCAGTAACGCTCTGTTTAGTTCATGTCTCTATGAAGCCCCTCCTTCTGAAAAACAAACTGTGCTCTGATTGGTCGGCTGGACCAGAGTGTTGTGATTGGTCAAGTTTGTGCTTTGTAACTTTACAGACCTTTGTCATGCTCAAACAGCAGCATTGCACACCAAAGAAACACTGTGAAAAAAGCATAATAGTTAATCTTGAAAGGAATTGCTCTCTATGAATCAAATCAAAATTTGTATTAATACCCAAGAAATTCTTTTTTGGAATTGAGCATACAGCATGCAGTGGGACTTTAATGTGAGTATCGTTATAGTTTTGCTTGGACAGAGCTTTTGATTAATTCACTGTCTACCTGAAACCCCTCTCGAAAGGAAAGGAAAAGAGCCACAACTCTTATTTGGTCTATTTTTAAATAAGACTTCAATGACAGACAGACATTCATATTAAGGAATGTTAATATTAGACACACAAAGTAGACTGACATTTCTTTGATCGCTTCTCTGAGGTAATCTTCACAAAGAGCGCATCTCCCGGATGAACGTAACTTGTGCTCTTTCTCTCACTCTACAAAGTCTTTAGGCATTGAGATGTACAAATCCCGGTTGTTTTCCCCCCTGTCGCACTGTCTCATCTTGGACACCGGCCCCATTCGAGGGCCAGAACAATGCTGATGTAAGCTCTAGTCCTCTTAGATGCTAAATGGAAGTGGATGTCTAGGAAAAAGCCCTGAAATGTCACCCTATTTCAAGGCTTAATGCCAAATGAGCTCAACATTTGATAACTTGTGGTATGAATCAGCTAAAAGAGCAGGGAGGACATCTCCCTGTCAGAGAAACATTCACCTGTCAGAGTCACCTGTCAATGGGAACTTTAAATGTGAATATTGTTATAGTTTTGCATCATCAAAGTGCACTTTTTCTTTTGGGAAATGTGTTTAAAATCAATATCACGATCACAATAATGCTGTTTTTAACATTGCAGTATGGCAACCATGTGAAAGGAAAACAGTCTGGATCTTTCCTAAAAAATCTTTCTACTAAGCGGAAGCAGTCAACTCCGGCGTTCCCATATAGCTATCGTGTTTTGACAAACTGTACAAACCATTCCTGCCCTTTACAAAGCAAACGATTTTAACCCTGTCTGTTGAACTGCGTTAAATTAAAAGACAACCAAGCCCTTAATGCTAGATTCTATCTAATGGAGCCTTTGTGCTCCTATCCATTGAATGATAGTTTGGTACAGCAATGTTCTGACACCTTAATGCCTGGCTTGCCTGGGCTGTCGACTCCAGAAACATTCACCTGTCAGAGTCTCACCTGCCCACTTTACTCGGCATGTGAAGCTCTTGAAAGGTTATTCACAAGTTTTATTAATGCCTTTGCTCCTTTTCAGCACAGACAAGAGTTTCTGTTTAGTTCTGAAGGTCAGATGCTATCAGAAACAGTTATGGGTTGATTATGGGTATAGTTTGTTGCTCGTTGTTTTTCAAGTGTGTGCTTGATCCTTAATTCGACACAATGAGGAATTGTATGTGCTTGCTTTATTTGTAATGTGTAATTTCAGATGGCAACTCTCAGGCATAATTCAGTGCAGCAGAACATAGTTCTTATGATTTCCGAATTAAATATTTAAACTGTCTTTAGAGATTTAAAAATAGCATACAATATTAAAATGCACAAATACGTGTTTTGTGCTGCAGGCTAAAAGTAATTCTACAACATTTTTGTTCTTTTCTTTTATTTGCTCTACAAATGAGTCTTTAAATAAAATATGTCTTGAAAACCAATTGATAGCATGATTAGCTTGGTTCATTGTGTATATTATTCATGATAACGCGCATGCATAGGTAAAATGCATTAAAATATGAAACAAATCTATGAAAGGCATTGTATAATTGATGAAGCTCACTTTGAATTAAGGTAATAAATAAGTAAACGCATATAATGATATCCAATCTGGCCAATAAGACAACATTGCGCTGCTCTTAAAGAACGATCTTAGGCTCAGTTTAAGTCACTTTCGGGAGTATGATTTTTTTGGACGTTGCATTCAAACGAACCCTTTTTTCATAAGTGACTTTTTATGTTTGAGGTAAGACAATCACAGATGTTGACAAGCCATCCGCTTGATCGTCTCTTTACCCCAAGGGCCAGTTAATATGCTATGCCTAATCCTATCCACAGAAACAACAAGCACAGTGATGAATATTTACTGAGCTGAATGGTGCTTATCTCCTGTTTGGCATGGAGGACAAAGAATTGCAGATCCTGTTTATAGAACGACATTTACATTTTTTCACCACGCTCATGCATAATTGAAGCAACATATTGAGAGATGTCAGATATATAGCCCGTCCCTATAGACAGCATTAATGTAGTCTTCTGTATTTAAAGAGAGGAGAAATCCTACGCTTTTCAATCTCTAGCTCGTTCAACATCCAACATAACGCACTGTTTTCCTTCTCGCATCAAACACTTGTTTTCGAGGTGATTGAGAAATGAACTATTCATTATTTGAGTTATGTTATTTAACAAAATGCTCTCATGATCTCCATCTTAATGGTTGAATGATTAATTGAGTTCAGCATCAATATTGGCTCTTTCAGTATAATTGCATTGCAGATTTGAAGAGCCATTTTGTTTCCAAGATCAGTTAATGAATAAAGCGGAAAAATGAATCTCAGATATCATATATCAAATAGGACACGGGAGAGGATACAGTATAACCGTAACAGATATATATTAACATTTATCTTGTTCGAACCATACTTTTTAACTAAAGCTTTCTAAAACCATTTGAATGGATTGAAATTGCGTGATTATTTTTTTTTCTAGTCACACTTTGAGACACCATCATCATCATTACAAAAACCTTGTCAGACAAAGGTGGAAAACTGATTAACTTTCAGCTGTATTGTTCATTTGGGGCTTTGACTGTTCACCATTCATGCATAATGATAACACTCAGGCTTTACTGAGACAAAAGACATCCACAACTCATTCACTCTTTTATTTATTATTCCTGAGGAATTCCACCTCATCATTTTTTGTGTTGAATACCATACATGTCTGCCATCCCTAAATGTCCATGTTCAGGATTCATTTGACTCCTCTCTTTTAATTGTCATTTAGTCATTCAGCAAGGATGAGAGTCCTGGAATTCAATGCATGAACCGAGCCAATCCAGCTTACCATTCATCTTTTTTATCCTGTGCCATTACCGGTTTGGGGAATCACTCTCAGCAATAGGTTTCATAACATCATTGCTATAGTAGATCATACAAGTGAAGTATGTCATTTTTAAACACTTGAAATGTTAATATGGTCCCTTTTCTAGTTTAAGGTCGTCATGAAACGGAAGTTGCGCTAGGCTTTTCTTCCCTATTGTGACATATATCAGAGTAAAATGGATTCTCCAACAAGAAAAAATATAGGACATGGACTATTGTCCATGAGGACTTGATTTGATGGTTGTGGTTTGCTATTGGTCGATCGCATGTGAGTGACAGGTTGCCCCGCCCTCGCGTCAGTAAACACGTCATCAGAGAAGAAATGAGATGTTGCTGCAAAAAGGAGGGAAGATATTTTTATTAAACTGTAAGTAAAACATTTAGGTTGTTTTGTCTGAGAAATACAACACTAGTGTTTTCAAAACATTGCTCTGTTTGTGAATTCCGACCAGCTTGACATAGCAACTGTAGCTCAGCCAATGGTGTGAATTTAGAGGCGGGGCATCAGTTTGTTTAAAAAATGTGATTGGGAGAGTGTTTTGCTTCAGCACAGTCAGAATTAACTTATTTCTAACTATTAAAGATGTTTAGGTGTTGTTGTCTTATTAATATAATTTCTCAAGCCTCAACTTAACTTACAGATAATATAAGTATATAACTATATACTAACACATTTAGGTTGATTCGCCGAAACGTGTAAATATTGTGTTGCTATTGAAAATTTGCTGATTGTTTGAGTATTCTGTCCAGCCTGACATAGCAACAGTGGCTCGGCCAATGGTGTGAGGTTTGGGGCGGGACTAGCTGTTTACAATGACCAATTACAGATGGGGGGAGGGTACTAGCGGCACAGAAAGTAAAATGAAAATCTATGAAATAATCAATCTGAAAGTAGCGTTTCAGTTTAAATACAGATTGTAATATTTTGAGGTATTGTTTTTCATGACTATTTTGAGAAAGGTGAGACAGAAGTTTGAGTTTAGTCCTCATTTAATAGTGGTAGCATTGTAATAGACACATTTCGATATTGAAGCGTACCCTGCTTTTGCATGTCAACTTATCACAGAGAACAGTGCTACAGTGTCACAACATGTCAGAAAACAAAATGACTCTTTAATGACAAGATTCTTGAATTGATTTCTAAAAACTGGTGTTGGCTTGTCACAGAATAGCCTAGTTTCTGCTCAGTAGTGAGATATTTGAGATTGAGTTGAGTTACCCTTACTGTCTGAGAGAGTTATGTGAAGTCAATGTATTGTCATAAAGACATTAGTCATGTAAAACCAAAAAGTTAAGCTCAAGAACAACTTGATATGAGCTGAGAAATCTGAGAGAATTATCCTGTAAACCCTGTGGTTTGGCGAATATATTGGTTTCAAATTTGAAAACTGGCTTGATATCAGGGATGGGGAAAAAATCAGAATTGTCTTCTTTAGTTCATAAAGTAGAATTTGAATTGTCAGACAAGAAAAGATTCATATTAATCTAACACAGCTTCTGTATTCAGTTTCCATCTTGTAGCTGGCATCTTATTTTTGAAGAATTTTAGATAAATTAGAGTACTCAGAGTATTTATGTATTTTTCCACCTTGATCTGTAAAATGAAAGGTCATTTATTACATATAATTAAATATATATATAAATGACGGTAGCACTTTAAAAAAGGTTCTGTACATTATATACAGAAATGTATGTAATACTCCATTAAAATCATTAATGCAATAGCTAATATGAAATTTTACAGCATTCAGTATTGTTGGTTAAAGTTAATTTACATACTAATACATCTTTAACATTAAGTTAAAGTTAATTTTACATACTAATACATCTTTAACATTAAAGTTAAAGTTAATTTTACATACTAATACATCGTTAACATTTAAAGTTGTATAAAGTAACATTCATTCATTTTAAACATGCATCAGCAATGGACAAATTTTATAACTGAACATTAGATTGTGACATAGATTAATATATAAATGAAACAAACATTGCATACACATTTAGTTCTAGTTGTTTTATTTGCTAATTAGAGTTTAAAAGGCATTCTCAATTCAATTCTGAACGGTGATACAAAAAAAACATGCTCATGAAAGCCTATAGTATTGTAGCCTTTGGGCCTTTTGCTTTTTGATGAAGAATTAACTGTTTCTCATTTCAAGGGCATGAGAGTCATGGAAATAACATTTCATGCCACAACACATCAAAAGGAAATCTGGCAGCAGAAAACATAAGCACATCAACCCAGTGAAACACGGAGCACTAATAAGGCACTGATGTAAATGAGGGTTTTGTAAAATGATCGATCTGGAAGCTCAGAGAACAATAGCAGGTGCCCAGCCTGTGCCTGAGGCTTTTCCCTCCCTTTCTTTCTTCCTTGCTGCATGTTTCTAATTCTGTAGTTGTAGTTTGGGGGGTTTGCTTCTGCTCAAGGGTCCTCCTATAGAGCCTGTATGACGATCACATCAAACCCATCAGCCAGTTATCACATCGAGATATTGACACTTGAATGTGGGAACCATCTGAAATTAAAGGTCTCGCTAGCAAATTAACACATTTCGAGGAAAATACACAACGTAAAAAAATCACAGGCTTTTCTAGGGTTCCACTTTGTGTTTTGACAGTAATTACCTCATGGCATGTCAAGCTTTTTTTTCTTTTACTGTTTGACAGTTTATTTGAACGCCCATCAGACTCTGGCCATGTCAGCCACGGCAAGCGTGATTTTGGTGGAGCAGAAAGGGTTGAGTTAGAGAAGGATAGGAAATGTAAGGAGGAAAGACGTAATGAAAGTAGGAGTCGGAGAGGCATGTTCCCTGATCTGAGGCCTGTGATGGCTGTGACAGCTGTGTGAGAAGTAATAATAGCAGTGGAGAGCCACAGTCAACAGAGCCCAGGGGTTTCTGAGAGCAGTTTCATTAAGATGTATATTTGATATATATTATATATATATATATAATATATATATAAACAACTACAACTCAGATTTTTATAGTGTTATTTCAAGTTTTCTAGGACCTCCTCATGTTGAAGTATAGCCCATACAATATCACTTTTTCTTTTCAGTAAATGCAGCCAATCCTTCAAAATGGCTTTTTTCAACAACAAAAAAAGAAAAAGAAAAGCAGTGGTTGTTAAATGTGCTTTTTTAAATGAATGGTAAACTTGCATTGTATTCACATATTTATTTATTTTCTTCTTTTGAGATGGAAAATTGACAGACCTGTGCAGCAGTTCTATTTAGAGTACAGTCACATGACTGAAAACTATGAATAAATACGTAAAAATAAAAGGGGGTTTTCATAGTAATGCCATAGCAGAACTTTTTCGTGCCTTAAATAACTTTTCATTGAACAGTTCTTAAAATCTAAATTTAAATCTAAAACTTTTTTCCACTATAAAGAATTTTTTGTGCAATGAAAGATTTCATGGATGTTAAAGGTTCTTCATGAAAACACAGATGCCAATAAAGAAGCTTTATTTTAAGAGTGTAGTTTGCCAAAACTTGGCTTTTTGTTATCAAGTATTGGTTCCACCTACACCTCACCTCTGCACAAGCATTCATCTCCGAACATGTGCTTTCCCAGGAGTGATTGACACATGCCTTCACTTTGGCCTGCCAGCCAATAGGAAACAATGAGGTTCACCCCAAAAGTGACAGGAGGCAACAGCTTGCTTATTCTTCACTATGGTGAGCTGGAGAATGTAGACAGCTGGAGGACGTCTCTATAAGCCAAAGAAGACAAAAGAAGAAGAGAAAGGTCTCTGCGCTAGAGGACGAACCCGCAGGATATAGACAGTGTTCAAATCAGTCCTTCCAGAAAAACGCTGAGTTTTTTTGTGATTGTTGCGGGCAAAAATCCTTGATTATGTGGCACGTTTTCTTTAAAAATGCGATGGAATATGCAGGATGTTTATGCAATTTTATGCGATGAAAATGCGGGAACTTTCAAAAACAAACAAGATCTGTAGCTTTACAAAAGGAATATGCTACAACTTCTGTAAAAATGAATAAATAAAATATAAAACGTGTGTTCCTGTTTTACATCTTTTCGATGATGTTCATGTCGCGTAATTACGTCACTTCATAACGTTCCCATGGCAACAGGGAAAACGGCGGCTCTTGTGTGAAGCAAACGCAACATTTTTCAACTTTCTGTTAAGATATATGTGACTTTTTTGCAATGAAAATGCAGGGATTCTGAAATCATGCAAGCCCCGCATATTCTGCGCGGAAATCTGCAATTTATGCGGCGAAAGTGCAGCGTATTTGAAAAAATGCGGCCCCTGTATTTGGCTGATTATGCATTGAATTATGCGATCGCATAATCGCGTTTTTCTGGAGGGACTGTTAAATGCATTGGGTAATACTTAGTCTCAGCCTCAAACGGACCGTTGGCCGAATGTCTGTGTGTCGTGCTCTTTAACGATGCCAAACCCCCTCATGGAAAAATAAATCTGTTGTGTTTACAACTGTGACACTTGCTATGTTTTCATCCACAGTTGTGAATTTCCCGCATGCGCAAAGTTGGAATATTGCATTAAACATTTGCAAATAAAGTTGTTTCCATCCAGTCAGTTGAAGAGAACAAAATCGTCTCTTTCTGATAAACTGGCGATAAATATTACTTAGAAAAATGGAAGTTGATGAAGTAGGTGAAGCCATATATATAGTAATGTTGGTGTATATAAATATGACTCCTCAGAGCGCGCAGGCGAAAAGCAATAAACACTGTCATGTTAAACTGCTTTCTGAGGTAGATGTCTGCTGTTTAAGAACGCAGTCGTGTTAGACAGTTCTGGGAGGTTATTATACTGACCCACTTTGACGACAGACAGTGTTCAGGCATTTAAAAATGACTAAAACCACATTTTAGATGCAGTGCAGGAAGATCAGGCTGGCTGGTCCAGTTATGCCGCCCCATTGCGAAGTTTTTTTTTAGATGAGCATCGAGGAATTTATTCGGTATGTGTGTTCATCATAGTTTATGCGCATGTTTCCTTATCGGATAAAAAAATATCAGATTCAGTTGAGCGCGTAGGTTTTTTAAGTGCATTTTTAAAATTTAAGCGGGGGTTTTTCATCACTATATACCAAAATGCTTATAAAATAGGTGGATGAATACATAGCTAATGCACACTTATCAGGAAAAACAAAACGCTGGATTTTCAAAAGTTTGTGAAGTTCACTGTGTTTTACAGTCTGTTATTGTAGGGACATTTACTTTACATATTCATGTCCCTGAACAGAACGAACTGTGAGCTTGAGCTGCCATTGTGGAAATGTGGAGATGAAATGGCTAAGAATATTAGCATAACATTTTGTAACACAAGTAGCCTACACCAAACTATCAGATTTTGGACTGAAGAAAAGTCCCGAAATGTTGGCCTGTCGTTCACTTAAATTGCCTAATGCAGTGTCGTTCTAAAACGGTGCATTCAGAAAGTCACAGGAGTGGTTTCCATCAAACATTTACCTAAACAGCAACTCATATTGCATCTAAAGCAGAAGCACATCTCCTTTTTACTATTAAATGTGCGTCTATGTGCGGTTGACAGAAGTTGACCGAGTGATCCCTATAGCTACTGATTTACTGAAAATACAGCTAATTGGATGCATGCTGTAGGGTAATGACAGATGTTACTTCAGTGAGCCGCAAGCTTTCTCTTCCCACGTACACTTGTTCCTCACCTCACACACGTGCAGAAGCTGGAATACAATATTTCATAGTCACGAGCACTGTCCCAGCGATAAAATAAACACTCAAACATTTAGCTTTCAAATGCACTGGATCTGTACAGTGGGTTAGGATCTGACATAAAAAGATTTTTCTTTATATAATGTTAAATTCATTTTTAATTAAGTATAGTTTGAGATGAGATAAATAGAATAAATGAAATGTCTCTCCATAAATGTCACTTTGTGGGGAAATTGCAGAACGATTACAGCAAAAGCTCCTCACACATTTTTGTTTTGACATGATTATCATACAAATCTGCCTCTCACTTAAGTGCAGTTTTCTTTTCTTTTTTCGAGTTTGTGATGAAACAGCACTTTGGAGAGAAGTGTTATAATTCACAATCACTGCCTCTCAGGAGAGACTCACTTTAGCACAGTATGTTGAAAATGGCTGATTACACATCTGAATGCATTAATTACCACAATTCTCTCTCTCTCTCTCTCTCTCTCTCTCTCTCTCTCTCTCTCTCTCTCTCTCTCTCTCTCTCTCTCTCTCTCTCTCTCTCTCTCTCTCTCTCTCTCTCTCTCTCTCTCTCTCTCTCTCTGGATGCTGGAAGCTCAGCTGGAAATTCAGCTTTGATCACAGGAATAATTTACAATATATTGAAATAGAAAAGTTATTTTAAAATGTAATATTTACAAATATGACAGTTTTTACTGTATTTTTGATCATATAAATTCAAATTTTCAACTATTATTGCTAAGAATAATTTTTTTTATTATTATTATATAATATTTTTTTAGTATATAAATTTTTTGTCAAACTAGGAGATCCCAAATGTCCCCAAAGAAAGGTATTGTTTTATTTGTCTCACTTATAGAGACACATTTGACCATAAAGTACAGCTAAAGAAACTCGTACACAAACACACACCTTTGCGTTCCGACAGCTCCTGTTCTCTCTAACGTATCTACACCATTAATCTAATGCATATTTGGACTGATACACAAGCTGTAATGACTACTGACAAAAACAAAGATCGGAGTTTGATAAATCTCCTAAATGTCTCAAATTTGTTTTACAAGGTTGCATTCCAGTATTCCCCAAGGAAGCAAGTCTCAATACAAACAAAGAGTCGCAGGAGGAACGAGAAATATCTCGAAAAATCTGAAAGCCAATAACAAGCTTTACACTTTGTCAATACCCTCACATCAAGGGCACTCAAATAACAGGATTATCAAGCAGCGCTACAGAATCAACAGCATGCATATATCATGTGCACTGATCGTGGAGCTGAAGACTGAGAGGCTGAAGGAGACTCTCCGTGAGCAACACTGGCCTGAGAGTCCTTCAGGAGAGAGAGCTTCGGTGTGGACACATTTGAAGCAATGAACTTCACTGGCAATGATTCGTTTGATTCACTTTTATTGACTCCCACTTGTTCTCTCCGGTCAGTGATTGAGCGGCCCCGCAGTAGATCCAGGCACAACAATGCTTTTCAGAAGCTTTCTAGGATTTTGGTTTAAAACATAAGAGTAGTAAAGAGAAACAAAAGTAAGAAATCAAAAGTAAGAATTTAATGTTTTTTATAAAGAAGTCTCTTATGCTCATCAAGCCTGAATTAATTTGATCAAAAATACTGGAAAAAAAAAGTTTTATTGTAAAAAATATTATTACTATTTAAAATAATGGGTTTCTGTTTTAATATACTTAAAATATGTTTATTTCTGTGATACAAAGATACATCTTTTTTTTTCACCCCCCTTTACTCCAGTCTTCAGTGTCACATGATCCTTCAGAAATCATTTTAATATGCTGATTTATTATCAATGATATATAAATATATATATATATATATATATATATATATATATATATATATATATATATATATATATATATATATATATATATACCGGTATATATATATTTATTTATTTTTAAATAAATTAATACTTTTATACAGTGTTACATTGATAAAAAGTGATAGTAAAGATTTATATTGTTGGAAAAGATTTATATTTTAAATAAATGCTGTTCTTTTTAAGTTTTTATTCATCAATTAATCCTGAAAAAAGTATCACAGGTTCCAAAGAAATATTGAGCAACACAACTAGGGTCATGTGACACTGAAGACTTATTTTGATTAGAAATAAAATGTCAAAATATTAATGTATTTTTTATTTTATTTTACTGTATCATTAATCAAATGCTGTAAATGCAATGAGGCTTCTTTCAAAAGCATTACAAAAATCTCACTGACCCTAAACTGTATGTATTTCTCTCAAGTTGTTATATGTGGTTAATATCTTTTGCTTTTAGCTTTTATCACTTTTAGATCGGGAGAAATCCTTTCCCATCTCAAGTAGTTGCCCAAATGTGTATTATTCCAATGGCTTGCAGTCTTGTGCTGTGCATTCTTGCTTGTGTGATTGCTTAAGTATAATCTCATGTTTGTAGCCGTTGTGTGTGTTTGTGTGTGTGCGAGTGGCTGATGACTAACATGCAGTGATCTAATGGGGTCAAAAAAGCCTTGTGTCAAACTCAAGGTCCTGCGTGTGGTACATCCACATGCAACTATCTATCATGTGTCTTTCGGGGAATGAGAATTCTTGGCTGCCCCATTTCCTCGTGCCTCATTACCCTCCGAGTCAGCGCAGTGACCTTTCAGTGTCCGACCGGCATCCGGCCCAGTTCTGCATATCTCAGCCGATGTGTGGGATCATCGCCGGATGAATGGCTGGTTAGGCATCATTAGGTTATGAAACCTGTTTGTGGGATTTTCCAGTTAGTAGTTTCAAGGAATGACACTTACAAACTTCAAAATAAAGGTTCTTAATTGGCATCTATTATTTATGGAAACTTGTTTCTGCCACAGAATAAAAAATATAAAAGGTAATTGTGACTTTTTATCTCGCAATTCTGAAATTCTCACAAACTATTTTTTTATCTCAGAATTGCGTGATATAAACTCGCTATTGCAAGAAATAAACTTACATTTCGGACTTTATAACACTCAATTGGAAGATGTAATTGGAAACAATAGGAAGACGTTTTTGTCTCAGAGTTGTGTGATATAAACTCACTATTGTGAGTTATAAAGTCAGAATTTCATGATATAAAGTCAGAAAGGGGGCGATCCATCTGTTTTAAATAACTATAGGCCTATTTCGAAGCTGTGTACTTTGGCTAAACTCCTTGAGAGCCTCATTGGTGAGCAGCTAAAGGAATTTTTAAACATAAATGCTATCCTATCACCTTTTTAATCAGGGTTTAGGAAGCAACATAGTACCATATCTGCAGCATTAAAGGTGATAAATGATATTGTTGGGGCATTGGATAATAGGAAAGTATGTGCAGCGCTGTTTATAGATCTTTCAAAGGCATTTGATACGGTTGATCACCGCATTCTTGTGAATAGTCTAGTGAGCATTGGCTTGTCTAAGCATTCGGTAGATTGGTTTGCAAATTATTTGTCAGGTAGAACCCAAAGTGTTCGGTTAGCCGGTTCTGTGTCTTCATTCTTGCCTATTTACAAGGGGGTTCCTCAAGGCTCAGTATTAGGTCCCATATTATTTTCAATTTATATAAACAAACTTTGTGAAAATTTATCGAATTCTATGTAGTATCACTATTATGCTGATGATACTGTTATTTACTGTATTGCATCCTCTACTGCACAAGCCTTTGAACTTTTGCAGTCTGCATTCAATATTGTTCAGGATTTTTAAAACAGCTTAAGCTTGTCTTGAATGTACAAAAATCAAAAATAATGATATTTACAAATTTAAAACAACTTCCAGTTTCATCTGCTAGTATTTCAACTTTTGAAGGAAATGAAATTGAGTTAGTCAACAGTTATAAATATTTGGGTATAATCATTGATTCTAAACTATGTTTTAGAAATCATGTTAGTAATCTGGTTTCTAGCTAAGGATAAAGCTTGGCTATCTTTACAGATCAAAATCATGCTTATCCATCCGGGCTAGAAAATATCTGGTGACGGCCACTTTTCTTCCCATATTAGATTATGGTGATCTGATATATATGAATGCTTCTGCCCAATGTTTGAAAAAACTGGATGTTGTGTATCATTGTGCATTACGTTTTTTCACTGGTTGTGGTTATAGGACACAACATTGTATCCTTTATTATACAGCTAAATGGCCCTCTCTTTATGCAAGAAGGTACACTCACTGGCTATGTTTCATCTACAAGGTACTTCTTGGACTAGCTCCTACTTATTTAAGTGTCCTTTTAACAAGAAATCATGGCCGTTATGGATTACGTTCAAATGATGTATTACACTTGTTGGTCCCCGGTGTCAAAACAGAATCAGGAAAAAAAGCCTTTATGTTTGCAGCACCTTCTGCCTGGAACCTTCTTCAGAAATCGTTAAAAATGAATACTTTTATCTCTTATACACAGTTTGTTTCCACTCTGAAAAATATGGAGCAGGTGAACATTGGTCAGTGTAATTGTTCATAAAATTGTATTAATTATTTTATCAGCACAGGGTCTTTGTGATAGATATGTATGTGTATTTGATGTGTTTTTTTTTATTTATTTTTTTTATGTATGTTGAAAATTTTTGTTTATTAAAAATTTGTCCTTTATGTCTTCTGCTGCATCTTGGCCAGGTCTCTCTTGTAAAAGATATTTTAATCTCAATGAGTTCTCACCTGGTTAAATAAAGGATAAATAAAAAAAATAAGAAAATAAAAGAATTGCGAGATGTAAATTCGCAATTGTGAGATAAAAAGTCGCAATTATCTTTTAAAATGTGGCGGAAACAAGTTTCCATAATTATTTTATTGAGAACCTTTAAGATCCATGGAACTTTTCATTGCACAAAAGGTTCTTTATTGTGGAAAAAAGTTGAGCTTCATGAGCAGAGAAAGATTTTCTATATTTTTTTTCTTTCTATTGTCATCAAAAATGTATATCGAATCGCTGCAACTCTTTTCAGAGATTTATTCGACTCGGTTTGCAGAAATGAGGAACATTATTTTGGAGATCTATTGACTAAAGACCATTGAATCTGCAGTCATAATGAGTGAATGTGGCCAGTTAGCCGTTAAATGGGCCGTGATGGATTACCCAATCAATTTAGTTTCCGTTCTTAGATGGCTGTGGCTTAGTATTGGGAAATAGACTTATAATGTGGTCCCAACTGGATGACAATGACATTAGATACTCAGTCCATCGCTATAGACATCAAAAGCCGTCATATAATTTTATAGACTGACCTTAACAGCAACAGGCAATTTAATAGCCGGCCATTTTGAAATAGGCCTACTTCACTTTCAAACGATGAGCTGCGTTTTAGAATTGTTTCATTATTAGAATCCAAGCCGTATTATTATTTAAATCAAAAATTCTCCAAATATGTCATTCCTTCACTGCTCTGTGAGAGAATAATGAACAGACTAAATGCAAAGCTTCCAGAAAGGGTTCTTTTAACATTGGCTTCTCTCCACAGTCCAGGAGGCACCAGTGAATCGTTGCTGTATCGTTTAATTACTTGAGTGCTGGCTGGATCACATTCCTGTCAGACAGGGCTAAGCTTGTAATTAAGTCTGCTAATTAACAGCTGTTGTAGCAGGATCAGGATTTCCAGTGTTTTCGGATTGAAGAAGGGTTAAAGCTTTCCAGCGTTGAATCACTGTTACTTCCTGGTTAGGAAAAGCGAATAGAGTGAGGGATCTGCTCACCCAGAAATGATGTTGATTTACACGCAGTCATGTTGTTGTGCTTTTAGACTTACTTTCTTCTGTGAATTGCAAAAAGAATTGTAAACTGGTTGCTCTTTTCAATGCAGTGTTGAATGTGGAATTACAAAGGTAAAAATCATACGTGATCCACTTTGGGCCTTTATTCAAAGTCTTCTGAAGTCGTATGATGTTTGAGGAACAAACTTGAAATTTAAGTCATTATTAATGAAGGATTTTTCCCTGTACTGAGATGTTAACCACTGTGACCAGACTCAGTGAGCTGAATGAATCGTTTAGACAGATTTTATGAACTAGATAATTTACATAATTCATTAGGAGATATTTTTATCCAAATGTTTGATTTCACATCAATTTTGACATTTGGCCCTACCATGTTCATGAGATATCCGTTTCATGAATAAGTCTTTCTTTTGAGTTGAATCTTTGAAATGAATCAGTTGATCCAGTTTCTCACACAAATGTATGGCTTCATAAGTCTTGGAAAATAGCACACAACTCATATGGACCACTTTAAAGATACTTCTACATGTTTTGAAACCTTTTTGAATGCTTGAAAGCCTCAATCCGGAGTCATTGTGATTGTTTAAAATGTACAGTACTTTAAATTATGTGTTTATAAAAGCTGGGATTTTTTTGTTTGTTTTTTTGGTATCTTTAGGATCAGTGTTAAAGGTACAATATGTAGGATTTTTCTCCACCAGGGTCGCTAACCTCTTAAAATAACAAACGCGTATATTGATGACGCAAAGCATTAAGCTGAATTATGGATCTTGTCGTCAAGCTGATGGATGTTTTATGGATGAGTGAAAACATTGATGTTTTTAACATGACTGTGATGTGAAGCAGGAGCGATTGCTAGACGTACACCAGCGCCACACGCAACGCCAGTCCCGCGGATATAAAGGAATTAGGACATTTCATTCTACCCAACTACACGCAAGTGCTGAATTAATACTCACACAGGACAGTTTATTAGAGGAATGAAACTTGAGGTAACGCAGCGCTGTTTCACTCGCGCTAACAGTTACACTATCACACTAAACGCATTTGAGTGTGTTGAATGTTGTTAGTTGGGTTGTTTGTTGGCTGTATGAGACTAAGTAAGCTAGATCAACATTATTCAATTCAATTCAATTCAAGTTTATTTGTATAGCGCTTTTCACAATACACATTGTCTCAAAGCAGCTTTACAGAAAGTGCATTTCAGAAATGTACAAAGAAAAATAAGTTAGTTAATCATGTATAAATTTAGGCATAACATATCGCCGGTGTTTAGTCGTCTCTTCACAGGCGTCGAGTCGTCTCTCCACCGGCGTTTAGTCGTCTCATCACAGGTGTTGGGGCATCTGAAGTCTTCGTGAGAGGCTGGATACAAACTGGAGCTGACGAACGCTATTCACCTCGGGACTAGCGTCCCGAGATAACAGCAGAAAGACAGATGGGAAATAATTAGCATAGCTGATGTTCATAATATTAATGCATTCGAACTGATTCAGAAGTAGTATAAAAGGTAAGCATTAAGTGAATGCTTGGTTAAAAAGATGCGTCTTTAATCTAGTTTTAAACTGGGACAGCGAGTCTGAGTCTCGAACAATATCAGGAAGGCTATTCCAGAGTTTAGGAGATAAATGTGAGAACGCCCTCCCTCCTTTAGTAGACTTAGATATCCTAGGAACGACCAGAAGCCTCGAATTTTGTGATCTTAAAGAGCGCGATGGATTGTAGGGCGATAGAAGGTCTGTTAAATACACAGGAGCTAAACCATTTAGAGCTTTATAAGTCAATAGTAATACTTTGTAATTGATACGGAACTTAATAGGTAACCAGTGTAGAGATGATAAAATTGGTGTTATATGATCATATTTTCTTGATCTAGTAAGAACTCTAGCGGCTGCATTTTGCACTAACTGAAGCTTGTTTATTGAGGATGCAGGACAACCAGCTAATAAAGCATTACAGTAATCTAGTCTCGAGGTCATGAATGCATGAACTAACTTTTCTGCATCTGAAACAGATAGCATGTTACGTAGCTTAGCAATGTTTCTAAGGTGGAAAAAGGCTGTTCTTGTAACATATGAAATATGATTTTCGAAAGTCAAGTTGCGGTCTAGTATAACACCCAGGTCTTTTACTGTAGTGGATAAAGTAACAGGACATCCTTCTAAATTAAAGTTGTATTGTAAGGGATTTTGTGGGTAGTTTTTTGGACCAATAAGTAATACCTCCGTTTTATCTGAATTTAATAGCAGGAAATTACACGTCATCCAGCATTTTATATCTTTTAGACACTCTGTCAAGTTAGATAAGTTAGTGTTTTCATCTGGTCGTGATGAGATATATAATTGAGTGTCATCAGCATAACAGTGAAAATTAATTCCATGTTTTTCTTATAATATTACCAAGTGGCATCATATATATTGAGAATAGCAGAGGGCCTAGGACAGATCCTTGCGGCACTCCATAGTCTACTGATGTTATCTTTGATTTTTCCCCATTTAAACAGACGAAATGGTAACGGTCTGATAAGTACGATCTAAACCAGCTTAATGCCTGTCCCTGAACACCAGTATAGTTTTGTAGTCGATCTAAGAGTATTTTATGATCTATAGTGTCGAACGCAGCACTAAGATCAAGTAGAACTAGTATTGAGATACAGCCTTGGTCAGAGGCTAAGAGTAAATCATTTGTAATTTTAACTAGCGCAGTTTCTGTGCTATGATGCGGTCTGAATCCCGACTGAAATTTTTCGTAGATATCATTTTCTTGCAAGAAAGAGTATAATTGAGCGGACACAATTTTTTCTAGTATTTTAGACATAAATGGAAGATTTGAGATGGGTCTGTAATTTGCTAGGTTATTTGGATCTAATTGCGGTTTCTTAATGAGAGGTTTTATTACTGCCAGCTTGAATATTTTTGGAACGTGACCTAAAAATAAAGACGAGTTAATAATATTGAGAAGAGGCTCTTCCACTACAGGTAACACTTCTTTAAGTAGTTTAGTGGGTATTGGATCTAATAAACATGTTGTTGGTTTAGATGCAATGATAAGTTTATTTAGTTCTTCCTGTCCTATAGTTGTAAAGCGGTGTAGTTGTTCTAGAGGGGTCATAATTGAGGCCGAGTCATAAGACACCATAGAGGATTGTACATTTACAATTGTGTTTCGGATGCTTTCTATTTTCTCATTGAAGTAATTCATAAAATCATTACTACTATATTGTAACGGAATATTTTGCTCTGAGATGTCTGATTATTTGTTAGTCTAGCCACGGTGTTAAATAAAAACCTTGGATTATTTTGGTTATTTTCAATTAGTTTGCGGATATGCTCAGCCCTGGCTGATTTTAGAGCCCTTTTATAACGTGACATACTGTCTTTCCACGCGATTCTGAAGACCTCTAAATTAGTTCGTTTCCATTTACGCTCTAAGTTACGAGTTTCTCTCTTGATAGCATGCGTAGCACTGTTGTACCATGGTGTTTTAGTTTTCTCTCTAACCTTTTTTAATCTAATTGGTGCAACAATATCTAGTGTACTAGAGAAAATGTTGCTCATACTGCTAGTCATTTCCTCTAGTTCATCTGTTTGTTTGGGTTTACTGAGCAGCTGAGATAGATCAGGTAAGCTATTTGAGAATCTATCTATAGTGGTTGGAAGGATTGTTCTGCCTGGTCTATAACGTGGTGCAACATAACAAATTTCAGCAGTGCGTATTATGCAAGTTACCATGTAATGATCAGTGAGATCGTCACTTTGCGGTATAATATCTATATCGGTTGGATCGGTTCCATATGAAATAATTAAATCTAGTGTATGATTTAGACGATGAGTGGGACCACTGACGTTTTGCTTCACCCCAAAGGAGTTTAATAGATCTGTAAACGCAGCCCCTAACGCATCATTTGTATTATCTACGTGTATGTTAAAGTCGCCAATAATTATTGCTTTATCGACATTGACCAATAGGTCTGAGAGAAAGTCTGCAAAATCTTTTAGGAAATCAGCATATGGCCCTGGAGGTCTATATACGGTAGCCAAGGCTAGAGATAATAAGGATTTCTTTCTTATATCTAAGAGCGTAACATTTAGCACAAGTACTTCAAACGAATTAAACCTATGACAAGTTTTCTGAGTAACATTAAGAATATCTCTATAGATTGTTGCAACACCGCCGCCACGACCGATCAGACGGGGCTCATGCTTATAACAGTATCCTGGTGGAGTAGACTCATTTAGACCGAAATAATCATTTGGTTTAAGCCAGGTTTCAGTAAGGCACAGAACATCGAAATTATTATCTGTGACCATTTCATTTACAATAACCGCCTTAGGTGTGAGCGATCTAATGTTTAGAAGACCTAGCTTTAGAAATTGTTTTTGTTCACTGATATTTAGATTTTCTGGTTTAATTACAGTAATATTCTTGCTAGATCTTACAGTAGATTTGTTGTTTGGCTTCACTAAGCGAGGAATAGACACAGTTTCTATATAATGTTCTACATTGGTACTTATATCAATTAAATTGGGACAGCAAAGACTATGATTTGGACTTTGACTTACTAGTCAGATGGTGTGTAGCGTCTTGGAGATGTTGTCCGACAGAACAGCCGCTCCGACTCTGCTGGGGTGCAGACCATCAGGACGGAAGAGCCTAGGTCGCTCCCAAAACAGATTCCAATTATTTACAAAGAGCAGTTTCTGTTCATTACACCATGACATTAACCATTCATTTAAAGCAAATAATCTACTGAACCTTTCTTGTCCAAGTCGGTACGTGGGAAGCGGTCCAGACACGACGATCGTTGCTCTAGGCGATGTGCTGCGTACCGTCTCGATCAGGCTCCTGTAGTCCTTCTTCAGAACCTCCGTCTGCCGCAGCCTGATGTCATTCGTTCCCGCGTGCAGCACGACAGCTCCGACGCGCTCGTCACCGTTCAGGATCTCGGGAACCTGCGCAGCGACATCAAGAACACGAGCACCAGGAAAGCAGTGAGTGCGCACCTTACCTTTACCCGAGGTAGCACGGACATGGCGGACCATGGATGTGCCGATGATCACGGCGTCGTCGCGTTCCGACTCGCGAAGAGGGGAGAAGCGGTTCCGGGTGGAGATCTCGAAGACCGGGAGGGGGGGAGAGGTTCTTGCTCTGGTCCTGGCTCGTGTCGTGACCCAGGGTGCAGGAGTGATTGAAGGCAGAGATGATCGCGTCCTCCTGGGCAGAGAAACGCACGGAGTAGACGAAGTCGGAGTCAAAGTCACAAAGTTACTAACCACTGACTTGTGAGCATCGGCGCGTGATGTTTCAAGGGCTGATCGCCGATCTCGCAGCTCGGCTTGCTTCTCCAGCAGAACACGAATCTGCTTCTCCACCGACTCCAGCTCCAATCGTACCGAAATCAGCTCGAATGTGTCCTCACCTGCACTCAGAGGTAACGTTAGACACACATCCGATATGTTCGCCATTTTAACAGATGAACAGTAAATTAGTAGTAATAGTAAACAGTAAAGCAATCCGATTTTGTTGTTTTTTTTTTTTTTTTTAATAAGGAATAGTATCGAGGATAAGTTCACATGATATAAAAATAGAAAGTGCCTGTTTACAATTGAGTGGTAAAGAAGAAAATCAAGGATTAATGAATCAATTCGATGGAGAAAAGGCTCCAAACACAAACACAGACCGCACGCAGATGTGCTTATGCCCCGTTGATGCAGGCTCTAAGCACAATCAACGTGTGTCTGTACTTTCAGAGAAGCTTTCAGAGAAAACGGGTCTAAAATGAGACGCTCGAGGCCACGCGTGAAATGCTAGCGGGCTAAAGGCTAGTAGCCGAGATTCGGAAAGTTGGATCTAAGTAGCGATATCAAAGCAATCCGATTGTTTTTTATAAGGAATAGTATCGAGGATAAGTTCACATGATATAAAAATAGAAAGTGCCTGTTTATAATTGAGTGGTAAGGAAGAAAATCAAGGATTAATGAATCAAATCGACGGAGCTCCAAAACACAAACACAGACCGCACGCGCATGCGCCTGTATGCCAATAAAGAGGAAGAGATGATTGGCATAGTATACATTAGAATAACATACAGATCATGTTCTAACATTTCATCATGTTGAACTAAATAACATTGATTAGTTTTATGTACATTTTCTCTCCTGTCTAATAAAGCACATGCAACACTCGCGTCTCTGTCGAGTGGAAGTTAGTCGCGGACGTGGAGCTCTCGCATCTCGAAACATGTTGATCTTCGTTTTAGTCTTTTAGTCTCAAAGTCTGCTTGCCATGGTCCATAATGTTTGAACAAAACAACAACAGCGTGAGCGTCCTACTAGGCATAACGGGCATAACCCAGTTGTCCACGTCTGTCGCCGTGGTTACTATTGCAGTGTGTGCTCAAACCTGACGGTAACCGAGGCTTACGCGGATATGACGCCATTGACTGGCGACTCCTCACCGCTGCTCACACGCCCGGTTTCCTTTGTTAAAATCACAATTTTTTCACAATTTACAAATAGCTGGAAACATTTGGATATTGTAAGTAATCAACTAAGAAAAAATATATAACATTGGCCTAGTGTTCTTTGGATATTTTACTGCAAAAATCCTACATATTGTACCTTTAAAAAATTATGTAATTTTCTTTTTTGGTCCAGACCAAGAGAACCAAACTACAAAAGTGTGAACACTGTGTGAAATGATGATGGATTTTTCTTTTGATCGAACAATTCCCTTACGTTACGCTACAAATAAGGTCCAAACATGAAATTTCTTGTCTTGAGTCAAATTGAGCTTCAAAATATCTAGAATTGGGACGGTACCAATGATTAATCAGATCCAGATGTCCAGATGTGTGTAGGACACCTTTGAGCTAAAAGACCTTCCTCCCTGAGAGTAAATGTGTGAGCGCGAGCTCTAATTGCTCTGAATGCTTAGCTCAGTCACACATTAAGTGCAGTGAATTAATACACAGTGAGTCTGTGTGGGTGTAAGAGCCCAGATGATGAGTGACAACCTCTTCCTCCAGAACACGCCGGAGGATTATGCTTAAATTGATCATAAGATTATAGTTTTACACTAGCATGCGCTGTTGATTAGCACAGGCCATTTCAGCAGCTTCTCGACGGCGTGATTGAAGTGCCGATGATCTTTTGTAAATCCGGCGACTGGCCCGAAACCCACAGCTGCTCTGCTGAGCTCAGTCATTTCTCTATTTAGGAATTATTCTGCGATGATGAGTCAGCGGTTTCCTCTGACACGGCACAGCAGAAGCTGATCTCTAGAATATATTTTGTGCTAATTTGATTTTCACATTTATCCAGAGACAAACTGCACATTTTGACCCCAGTCGTTTTGCTTACAAAAACCCAGAAGCCTGCTCTAAATTCAGGCTAGAGAATAGATTCGGGCTGCATTGGTTACCAGCATGAGCACATAATCAGTGTTGTTGAATACAATTGCAATGTACACAATAAGAGAAGCTAAGCTGAGGAAAAACACTGTATACAATATCAACCAGGGGCTCACCACCATGTAAAAAAGTTTCAATGTTTTAAAGGATTAGTTCACTTTTTAAAAAATGTTTGCTGATAATTTACTCACCCCCATGTCATCCAAGATGTCCATGTCTTTTCTTCAGTCGAAAAGAAATGAAGGTTTTTGATGAAAACATTCCAGGATGTTTCTCCATATAATGGACTTCAATGGGACCCAAACGGTTCAAGGTCCAAATGACAGTTTCAGTGCAGCTTCAAAGGGCTTTAAACGACACCAGACGATGAATAAGGGTCTAATCTAGCGAAACCATCGCTCATTTCAAAAATAAATAAAAAAGTTTAAGTTTTATAAGCACAAATGCTCGCCTTGCTCTGTTCTGTGACACCTTTTCAACGTAATTGCGTATTAAGTGGCGTCACATGAACGCGCATCACAGAACAGAGCAAGGCGAGCATTTGTGCTTATAAAACTAAACTTTTTTATTTATTTTTTAAATGAGCGATGGTTTCACTAGATAAGACCCTTATTCATCGTCTGGTGTCGTTTAAAGCCCTTTGAAGCTGCACTGAAACTGTCATTTGGACCTTGAACGTTGGGTCCCATTGAAGTCCATTATATGGAGAAAAATCCTGGAATGTTTTCAACAAAAACCTTAATTTCTTTTCGACTGAAGAAAGACATGGACATCTTGGATGACATGGGGGTGAGTAAATTATCAGCAAAGTTTTTTTAAAAGTGAACTAATCCTTTAATGTGACCTTCATATAAGAAAAAGTAAAGAAGTTGAAATATGTTAGTTATGATTCACACCCATACAGTGTATGTGCTGGTGCCCGAGTGGGCTCTGATATCATAACACTTGATGGTTTGGTCGTATCTCAGGCTTTGTTTTGACATGGCCTGTTGGTGCGATCCGAGTCCACATCCTCCAGAAGAGCAGTGATGAATCAAACCGCTCGAGAGCAGATGATTTATCCGGGGCAGACCCTGTTATAGCAATGCCCTCAGAAGCTTCTCTCTGTTACGCTGATTGTGATTTGATTGGACATTCTGGATGATCATCTTCGTTGTTGCTTGTGTCATACAGTATAGAGCCACGGGACACAGTTGATTTAAAGGGATAGTTCACCCAAAAATGAAAATTAAGTCATTAATTACTCACCCTCATGCTGTACCAACCCCGTAAGACCTTCGTTCATCTTCGGAAACACAAATGAAGGTATTTTTGATTAAATCTGAGAGGTGGATCACTCCTCCATAGGCTTAATTATTTAATCATTTAATTATTTAAAGTCCCATTGAAGTGCATTGAAACACGCTGCATTTTTCAATGTGTTAACGTAATTTCCACTGAAACAGGAAAACGGGGCGGGGCTTATCGAGCAGCTCCTCCCCTTTTCTGAAAAACATTTAGTTTATATCGCAGCTCGGCCAGAGCGTTGAGCTCTGCGAAGCCAGATTTGACAGCTTATGACAGCCACAGTCTAATAGATTCCTCTTTAATATGAACTTGTTACTAAAGTAAAACAGTCAACATAATCATGCTGAGGGTGTGTGGTTTGAAACGCAGCATGGCACCGGTGTAATCTCTTCTACTCGTCAGTGATGTTTCTAATGCTGAGTTTATCCGTTTTTCTTTCTAATCTCCTCCATATCACTTTAAAGTATGGCATTATGTGTAGAATTCAAATGTGTCTGATACGTTTTGTTAAACCAGACTTCATTCGCCTCAATGGAAAGCATATTTACACTGTCTGAATCATTCCCTGTCCCTAGTGCATTATATGCCGTTCATCTTATAGAAAATAGTAATGGTGTGAACAAGTGACCGATTTCAGCCACGGCTTCAGCATCTATTTATAATGTAGGGGGCGGGGCTTCAGATTATAGAGAGCATTTGATTGGACAGAAAATCTGATGAGAAGTTGAAGTGCAGAGTGATGTCAACAAAATCGTTGATCCATGTTGGCGGAAGTGAGAGACTGTACGTTTTAAACGCTTATATCTTTTAAATGCAAATGTTGTCATTGTTTTGGAGCACACTAGCTTATAGATAACAGTAAGACTAACATATTCATAATAAAGGCCAACAAGATTTCATGGGGAATTTTTGTTTATACAATAATTCATACGGTATATGTTCCGAATATAAAAAACATTCATATCTCCTGGACCAGATACTGGTAATGCGTAAACACCCGTGTTTTTGTTTTTGTTTTTATCATGCCATCATCTGTCACTGCACATAACAAATTGTGTCATTGTGAAATCTACTAGAAATGAGAACAACAGGTTATTTTTATGGTATGCCATGAAGTGTTTATTTTTAAATGTGATTGTTGGTACATTTTAGGCTACCAGTAATTACCATAATAAATACATATATAAAGATTTAAATATGAAAAATATGCAATATTAATATAAAATATGATATAAAATCATTTTCTTATTTAAAAGACAAGATTTGGTCCTCAAAAAGCCTATTAAAATTAAATGGTTAGTTTATTTCACTATTTTTTAAATCATCAAATATGTATGCCTATATACTTTTATTTATGTATTGTTTATATTTGGGTGTTCTTCATAAAACAAGGGAAAAAACATTTTAAATTTGTGAATGTAAATAATAAACAACCCTCGGAATATAAAAGTGCCTGAAGTTGATGAAACACCCCTATGGCGTAGGGTTATTGTAGTTAACAAAAGCTAAAACTAGGAAAACATTTAAATAAAGCTGAAATCAAATATAAATAATAGCCAAAAATCTTAAACTAAATTAAAATTGAAAAATTTCCATGGCAATAAATTGAAACTAAAATTACTAACTGGAAAAAATGATAACTAAAACTAGACGAATTGGGATATATATAAAAAATAACTATATATATATATATATATATATATATATATATATATATATATATATATATATATATATATATATATATATATATATATATATATATATATTAAAACAATATTAATATATATATATATATATAGACAATAAAATGACAAAAGCACATAACCAAATTGCTAATAATTAGATTCAAATTAACATGAAAAAAAGCGTATTCAAAATATTAATAAAACTATAATAAAATAAGAATAAAATAATAAACTGCCATGGACTATTGGAAATTGAATAAATTAAACTAATTTGAGTTTTAAAAAGTGTTTTAAAAGTTTATTTTCAAAAATTCCACTGAGCCAAAAAGTGCATAAAGTTTCAGAAACACCCAAATACAGAAAAAAAGAAAGTGTGTTATCAGGTACACCGATTCAAATTGAGATGCCTTCATATTCCCAAAGCTCGACACAGGTACCATTTATTATTACATCGCGGTCATTTAAAGTCTCCTCTCAGCAGTCCAGATCAAAAAGTTGAAATGGGTTTGTGTCTCCTGGGTGCTCCAAAGCATGAAAGTGTGTTTGTATGCCTACATTTGTTGAGGTTGTCAGGACTGACATTTCAGAAATCTCCTCAGAGACTGTGTATACGGAGACCACACACACACACACACACACACACACACACACACACACACACACACACACACACACACACACACACACACACACACACACACACACACACACACACACACACAACAGAGGAACTCACCTGAATTCACACGTTTTCTCATTTCTCTGCAGATAACTTTCAGTGCATTGGCTTCATTTCTTTTGCCCTCCCACAAACATACTTACTACATTTACAGCGGCGGCTCGTTTATCATGTCACTCACCCTCAGGAAAAAGCGTCAACACAAATATGAATATTTTTGAAAAGTAAATGTGACAGTATGCCCACTTGAGGCTCTGGGCCGCAGAGATGTCAGTGTGGATGCTGTAAAACTGATTGATTTGAGGGTGAGGAGCCCCTAATGCAGCACAGATGTGATCTCAGAACGCACTGACCACATCACACTGTTTGTCAGGGTTTCGGTGGACAGCGGTGTCACTGTCACAAAGACTCGTTTTGGGGGTTGACGGAGCATTTAAAATATTTTAAATAATAAGCAGGCATATGGAATAACATAACGAGTCAATTATGCATAATGTTGTTTTGAAATGTTTATATTTTCAGAAATATTCAGGCATCTCTGTCTTTCTCACAAAGGACTATACAAAATATTTATTTATTTCACGTCGAATTAGGTTGTATGCCGATTATATGATGATTTAAATTATATGAATTATTTTGATTAGCAATAGTAGGCCTATTTATTTTGTGCGGAATACAGATCAGCGCCACGGTGTACTTTAATACAAACAAACAAAAATATTTATATAAACAAAATAATTATTTATTGTATTATTATTAAAACAAAAAAATATATTATATTATTTCATAGTTTGGGATTTTTTAATGGATGGATAGATGGATGGATGGATGGATGGATGGATGGATAGATCGATGATAGATAGTAGATGGATGAGATAGATAGAAGGATGAAATAGATAGAGATGATGGATGGATGGATGGATGGATGGATGGATAGAGAGATATGGATAACAGATGGATAGACGATGGATAGACAATGGATAGATAGATAGATAGATGATGGATGATGTGATGATGGATGGATGGATGGATGGATGGATGGATGGATAGAAGATGGATAGACAGATGGATAGATAGATAGAGATGGATGGAGGATGGATGGATGGATGATGGATGGATGGATAGATAGATAGATAGATAGATAGATAGATAGATAGATAGATAGATAGATAGATAGAGATGATGGATGGGGATGGATGGATGGATGGATGGATGGATGGATGGATGGATAGATAGATAGATAGATAGATAGATAGATAGATAGATAGATAGATAGATAGATAGATAGATGATGGATGGATGGATGGATGGATGGATGGATGATGGATGGATGGATGGATGAGATAGATAGATAGATAGATAGATAGATAGATAGATAGAGATGGATGATGGATGGATGGATGATAGATGATAGATAGATAGATAGATAGATAGATAGATGATAGATAGATAGATAGATAGATATAGATAGAAGATAGATAGATAGATAGATAGATAGATAGATAGATAGATAGAAATGGATGGATGGATGGATGGATGGATGGATGGATGGATGGATGGATGATGGATGGATGGATAGATGGATGGATGGATGGACATAGATAGATAGGTAGATAGATAGATAGATAGATAGATAGATAGATAGATAGATAGATAGATAGATAGATAGATAGATAGATGGATGATGATGGATGGATGATGGATGGATGGGTGGATGGATGGATGGATGGATGGATGGAGTGGATGGATAGACGATGACGATGGATGAATAGATGATGGATGGATGGATAGATAATAGATAGATAGATATATAGATAGATAGATAATAGATAGATAGATAGATAGATAGATAGATAGATGGAGGATGGATGGATGATGGAGGGATGGATTTTGCACAATATATATGAATACAGTATGTGTCCATTTTTGCATTTGACATAATTAAACAGGCATGAATAACACACACACACACACACATGACCTCTTCATCTGAGCGTTGCGAGTCAGAATGTGTTGATTTCAATGACTGGATTAGACTAAAGCCTCCAGCGTCTGGTGTGTGTGTGTGTGTGTGTGTGTGTGTGTGTGTGTGTGTGTGTGTGTGTGTGTGTGTGTGTTGTGTGTGTGTGTGTGTGTGTGTGTGTGTGTGTGTGTGTGTGTGTGTGTGTGTGTGTGTGTGTGTGTGTGTGTGTGTGTGTGTGTGTGTGTGTGTGTGTGTGTGGTGTGTGTGTGTGTGTGTGTGTGTGTGTGTGGTGTGTGTATTCCAGCCCTCTCCACTGTCACATCGCAGGGATTATACAGCTCAGGTTCTCCTGCAGTCTCTGACAGGTGCCGTCCCCCCGAGAACACTATATGTGGGTAGATAGGCCTTTGCATGGAGACAGAAAATTAAAGAAGTGGGCTTTGTGACAGAACATGATTTAATGAATCTGGCCAGGTGATGGACTCGAGACAAACTGCAATGAATGGCATGGCATTTAAGAAGAAATAACAATCCAAAAGACATAGAGAAACCAAAAGGCAAAATCTCACAATTCTGACCTTTTTTTTCTTGCAAATTCTGACTTTTTCTTCTTCTTAGAACTACCTGATAGAAACTCACAATTCTGAGAAATAAAGTCTCAGAAGTATTTTTTTCCTCAGAATTATATGTTCTCAGGTTTTTGGACCCTCTGTGTATCTTAATGGTCCACTGAGTGTGTAGTACATATATAGTGTAGTCAGGCTGGCTTTTAGCTGATGGACAGGAGAGTGTCAGGTTCCTGACACCACATCTCATCCCTCGGGCCCCTGAACGATCATTTGCTAACATGTTTGCGTCTGTGTCTGCCATCATAGCATCTGCCTTTATACCAGTCCTGCATTTCAATCCATAGTCCCAGAGCCGTGTCTGATGGCTGAGAGGAATAGCAAAACTAGTAATCTCTTCACAACTCTTGACGTTCCACAGATTATACACAACATGCATACAATTTCAGCATGAATGTTTATTTTATTATTATTTAAAGGCAAGCACAAGATTTGTCTTTGTTCAGGTGTTGTTTCTGAGCTTTGTCCAACAATGTGAGACTTTTTATTAATTATTCACAAATTTCCATTGTTTTTAAAATAGGTTTATGCAATAAGGTTGAATTAGTACATGCTTTTATGTCAAACTGTCACATCAGTCTTTTAGGATTCCAGCATGATTTAAAAATCAACCACGAGCCATGCATAGATAACAACTGTACTTTTGACCCCATATTTTGACATATTTATAGCTACATCCAAGGTGCCTTTAACAGTACAATATGGATTTTGACGCCACTTTGGCTGTTTGACAATGAACAACCGCAGAGTGAGACTTTTCCTTTTCTTTTTGACCCTATATGTTCCTTTTAGTTATTATTCCATTTTATATGAAATGCAGTGATAGCTCCTCCACATTTGACACTGAGAGATGCATAAAAATGCAGAATTGATTTACAAATGACTGACACAAATATTTCCCTGAGGGAATCTATCATAGTCACAGTCCGTCGCTGCACATTACAATGCAAATGTCAAGGCCGAGCTACTTTGGTATTTATTGAAACACACACTGTCGCATTCCTCTTTTATCATTGAAGTGGATTTTTTTCTGAATTATACTTTTTTTTGTGGGTTTATATGTGCTTGCATATCTTCAACACAGCAAAAGGCCACCTCAACATTGACTGTGATGAGGATATTTTTAAACATGCCCACAAGCATTAAGTCACACTTCCTTTGCATACTTAAGCTTGCATTCAAAAACTCTCTATCTTTTTCTTATGTTTGTATATAAGTGAGAATGCAGCGCATTCATTGTAAACAAAGGAGAGAAATTCACTCTCACACACTTGCCCAAACACACCTTTGTCCGTTTTGTCTCTTGAGTTCCTTTTATGTAATGGAATTTTTATGAGGCTGTCAATCACATGCTCAGTGACATTAATAGTTGTGTTGTGTGTGTGTGTGTGTGAGTGTGTGTGCGCGCATTTACTGACATTAGCATTGATATTACTGTAGTTCAGGTTTTATGTCTCATGACTTCTCCATAGCCATCAGAGTGTGGAAATGTTTTAGGACAAGCTTGCATTTGAAACTCCAAAAATATTTATTTTTACATGTTCATACTCTGAACCATGTCATACTTTTTCTTTGCTTTATAGATTATTTATTGTTTAATGAGAGCGGTTTTACCTCACTTCTTTCATCATTTATTCACTACGCATCATTTCAAACCTTTATAACTGACTTTCTTGCGTCGGTCGAACACAAAAAGAGAAAATCAGAAGAATGTCCAAGCTGCTCTTTTGCACCCAATGGAAGTGAATGACTGTCTCTAGTCCCCATCCACTTTGATTGAATGGACAAAAAGCAGCTGGAACATTCTCCTAAATATCTCCTGCAGTATTTCACGCAAGAAAGTAAGTCATACTGTAACAATCTTACAGTAATGTTAAAGGGATACTAACCAAAAAATGAAAATATTTTGAAGAACGATTGGAACCAAACAGTTTTTGGCACCATTGACTTCCATAGTAGAAAAAACAAATACTATGGAAGTCAATAGCCGCGTTTCCACTGTCGGGCCAGGGCTAACAGCGAGCCGAGCCGAGCCAGTGGCCTCGGGCCTCAAGCACCGGGCTTGCATTTCCATTGTTGGGCAGTGCCCACGTGCCTAAACCCCGCCTAACACGTTGGATCAGACGTCATACAACCCAACCCATTTCAGCGGGTATTATCAATTTATTTATTTTTTAAGTTAGGAAGATAGCATGTATATTAACTCACCGGCCGTGACTGCCATAGTGCCCCGACTTGTCTCGCGAGTCCCCACTAACAGAGGGACGGTGACCCAGCACACGGTGACCCAGCACACCATCCATCAAGTCGAACCATGGAAAGTTCCTCTTCTCTGAGCTCCGCTTTGTCCATTGTGCGTTTTAATCGCCTTGTACAATAATGCGCCCGCAACTTTTTTATTTTCTCCCATTGCTCGCTGAATGCTTAGCTTAGAAAGTTCAGCATCTATGTAGCTATTTTATAACATCCTCGTTTCTTCACACGGCGTCAATCGCCGTTGTACCCTTTCTTCTGCCCAAATGCTCAGAAGAGCTTTGGTATCTTCGACAGACCTCAGGCGATTCTCATTTCGAGCAGATTATTTGCGATATAAAAAGTGAAATGTGCATCTTGCCTGCAGACCATAACTTTCCATAACACCGATAAACTCCGCCTTTTACCTTGAGCACGCCTCTAGCCGAGCTGCCCGCTTTGACCCAAGGTATTTGACGGGCCAGAATCCTGCCGTTGGCCCGAGTTAGCCCCGATCAAGCCCCGGAAGTGACAGTGGAAACGCAACTGGCCCTGGCACGCACTAGCACGGCTCGGCCCTGGCCCGGCAGTGGAAACGCGACTATTGGTGCCAAAGTTCCAATCGTTCTTCAAAATATCTTCCTTTGTGTTCAGCAGAAGAAAGAAACTCATACAGGTTTGCAACAACTTGAGGGTGAGTAAATGATGACAGAATTTTCATTTTTGGTGTGGTAGTATTCCTTTAATTATACAAATTTCGGCAAGATCATTTTCACTACTATTAATTATTGAGGCACAAAATAATGACAGTTGTGTTTGTATGAAATGAAAGATATCTGAAAATATCTGACCGCTGAATTCTGCAATTGTCCAAATCAGAATAGAGTATTACAGAGACGTGTTAAAATGGTAGTTTACTGATATATCATATTGATTTACGAAAGACATTCTTCAGAAACGTAGAAAATAAATGATCCTGTCCCGGTGCATGTGCTCTTGAGTATTTCTGCCTGTGAATGCATGTCATGTGTATGTATATTTTCACTATTTATGTATACAAATGTATGCGTGTGTGTGTGCGCATCGACATGGCTTCCTTCCCGGACATGTCAATGCGTCTCTCGTAATTGTTTCAATGCAGCTCTTCTTGTTGGCAAGAACTTTTGCACCTGTTACTATGTGTTGATCCCAGGTAAAAGTGATTCTCCACATGGGAGCATCACTTTCTACATATCTCTGTACACACTACATGTACGTTCACATGGCTCGGCGCCATGACTGTACGTACATATGAGTGTATGCTTGTTTGTATAAATTATTTCTATATAATTTATCATGTTTGCACAGACTAGTCCATGTGTCTTTATCTGTACGTAGTTCTATTGCAACTCGATTTCTAAAGATAAAAATAAAATTTGCAATTGGTAAAATTGAAAACGATCGCACTTAAATTTAATTGGACTCCTACTAGCAGACGAGACCAGAGATGAGCTCTGAGTCTATTTGGAAATGCAGCTGGGACCTTGTTTTTCTGAAAGCCTTGTTGTGACTGAAACCATTTACAAAAACGAAATGAGAGAGGGCCAAAGCTTCAGTAGAGCCACAGCCTAACTAAAACATGATAAAAGGAATCATGGGACAGCCTTGAAGTGAGCCTAGTGTGTGCCGGATTAATGAACAGCACCACAGTTTCTCTCTCGCATACTTAAAATTGAACAAACTTGCCGTAGAGCTATTTTCAGCTCTCAACAATGGGCTGGAAAAACCCTTAACGTGAATTGGCGCACACAATTTGGCGTACAAATGCGAAAACTGGCCTCGATTTAGTCCAAAAGTTTCAGCTGTCATTTTCTGCTGTATAAGTATGTCTAGAAATTAAAGGCCGATTCCTAACACAAGTCTTTTCGTGTTTGGTTGACAGCTGAGGACACATGTGGTGATACTCTGAGGGGTTCAAGTGGCATCATTACGAGTCCCAATTTCCCGAGTGAATATTACAATAGTGCGGACTGTACGTGGACCATACTTGCTGATCCCGGAGACACCATCTCCATCATTTTTACAGACTTCCAGACGGAGGAAAAGTACGATTACTTGGAGGTGGAGGGGTCCGAGCCGCCAACAATATGGTGAGTCCAAATGCCTTGCCCACCCGTGTTTACTTCCATGCTCATCCGTCTTGTGGTGTTTTGCTGGGTGGTAATCTTTGCTTAATCTCATGGACATCTTAAATGAGTCATCGTCCCATCCGTAATCTCACCTCTGTAACTGTGTGTTATCCAATGAGTCTCAATTAGCTGTGATTTAGTCTTGCATGTTTTAACAGCGTTAAAGCGTTCCCCGTTTAATGTTGTTGCCGTGCCTGTGCGTCATGTGTCGTTTCCAGCTGTACCTTATGGATGTAATCGTTAGTCATAATGGAAGCGTCTAATGTTGTTTTCTAATGTTTATATCATCATAATATTTCACCTCTGCTGTTTATTGACTGGGCTCAAATTGGGCTATTGATTCACTCCCTCTAGGCTTGTCTACCCTGGTGATGATGGGGTAAAAGATGGGTAATTATTACCAAGTTTTTTTAGTTTTCTCCTTCGTACACTGTGCCACATTTGTTTAAAGGGAAAAATCCATTGCACGCTTGTTCTGCGTGGAGCTCTTAGAGGAAATGAACATGAGTATCGATCGCCCGAAATGCCCTTCCTCCTCACTTTAATGTTATAAATTGAACTCTAGCCAAGTTTTTAATTACATCTCATTTGGAAAGTATGGTTTTGATATCAGTCAGTGTCATGTAAGGCTGCATGGACCACATTCCTGGGTACAAACCGCCCCATATAATACTGAATCTTCACATATTTAAGAGGACAGAATGACATTCCATATTAAAGGGGTCATAACATGTTTTTTTTATTACTATTATTATTTTATTATGTTCCTTGAAGGTGTGGCTCCTTTATGGCTTGTTAGTAAACGGCCACTGTTATGATTGGCTAACATAATTGCATAGCAAACAATATCAACGCAAACTGGCTATTGCACGCAAGTAAGTGTCTTGAAAACATTATCCATATAAAACCAACTCAAGTGTGTTGATTACGTCAGTCAAGTCAAGTCACCTTCATTTATAAAGCGCTTTTAACAGTATGGATTGTTTCAAAGCAGCTTTACAGTGGTAATAGAAATTACCGTATTAGATTTAGGCTTTACCACAGCTCAAAGATAAAGTTATTGTCCAGTTTTGATTGGTTCACTTTTCAAATTGGTTCGAAGGTGCAAATGATTATACGTTTTCTCTGCGCAAACCTTTGAAAACGCAGACGCCGTGCACATGCGCATCACGTGTTCGATCGGTATGTTCATTTGAATATATATGTGCGCAGGCATCAATAAACCCTCAACAAACTACTTGTCTGGCCTTAAAAAATTATAATAGACTAGTGGACACTTCAGGGATACGTTGGCTTCATCAGATCCTTCTTATGATGTACCAAGTACATCAGGATTTATGGGAAGTGTTCCCGATTCTGGCTGATCTGAACTATGCAGCCTAACATTGAATTATAGAAGTCTATAATGTGTTGTGTATGCTAGACCAAAGAGATGTGTTTTTAGTCTAGATTTGAACTGACAGAGTGTGTCTGCTTCCCGGACAATGTTAGGAAGATTGTTCCAGAGTTTAGGTGCTAAACAGGAAAATGATCTACCGCCAGCAGTCGATTTTGATATTCTAGCTATTATCAACTGACCAGAATTTTGAGATCGCAATAGACATGAAGGACTATAATGCGCTAAGAGCTCGCTCAAGTACTGGGGAGCTAAACCATTTAGTGCTTTGTAAGTAATCAGCAATATTTTTAAATGTATACGGTGTTTAATAGGGAACCAGTGCAGTGTTGACAGAACCGGGCTAATATGGTCATACTTTCTGGTTCTGAGAAACTGAATGCGCATCTGTATACTGTATCCAGTGTAGATAGCTTTTGCTTTTGACGTGACGTAACGCTCATATCTGATGTAGGCAAGTGCCAGGCATTAACCCTTTATGACCTGCCATAGAACAATTCCACCAGAGTATATCTTTGTATTTTTACATGCTGTGCTGTCATTTTTTTGAGCATTTTCATATGCCATACATCAAAATAATTCTTACTCTCCCAGTTTGAAGGCTATGTTTGTAATAAATCAATAGTAACTATATAAATATCTCAAAAGTGCAATAAACAAAAAGAATTTTTATTTATTTATTTTTTTTACATATTTTCTTCAATACAAAAAATTAATAAATGTCAACTTCAAACTTGTCAATGAGAAAAACGTGCACAAAACAATTTAAAACTATACAGAATTGATTTGAACTGTTTACATAAATTAGTTTTTAAGATATACTCATTTTTACACTCATTCAAAAAAAAGGCGTGTACTTTCGTTTAGACATAACGCTGCGTGCGTGCGCGCGCTCGCGCGTGTGTGTGTGTGTGTGTGTGTGTGTGTGAATGTCCTTGTATTTGTGAACGTCTAAAGGAGAAAGAAATAATAAAATATAAAGCGATGGTAAAAAGACAATAACGATATAAGGAACATATAGCAAATGGGAGTCAAACGGGAGTCAAACGCATGGTCAAATGACGCAGCGTGTGACGTCACAACATGTGACACACCCGGGGGTCATAGTGCACAGAACGTGATACGTCAATGAGTCATCGGAAGACGTAAATATCAATCGCAGATCTACAGAACATGTGTGGAAAGACGTGCAAAGCATTTTTGTGTTGTTGTTTTTTGTAAACGAATATTACGCAGTTTGTACAGACTGATTAGAGGGTGAAAACAACGCAACATGGGCATGTTGGAGGCTTGATCTGAACATGTTACATCTCTGGTTTTGTATGCAAAAAGAATGATTGAGCTAGCCATTTGGTTTCAGTTTCTATAGGCTTTTAAACAGACACACGCAAATGGGAGCGCCGACGCTCCCGTCGGTCTTAAAGGGTTAATTACTGAACGTCAGTGGGCGGGGCCTATGGTGTATAGCCATTGGTCGATGTCTTGCTCTGGAGGCAGACATATGCAAATGTATTTGTCATGTGACGTCACAGATCCTACAATATCCAAACAAGGTGTTTTTGGAGCTTGATTAAATAAATGCTTGGTTTATTATGAGGTTGTTTAAGCTTTGAAACTTGCAGGATGTTTAAATTGTACAAAGACCTCTTACATGTCAAAAGATCAAGGCAAATTTGATTTGTCATGTCATGACCCTTTTAATTCACATGAAGCGCAGTTTGTCCAGAATATTTCAATCTTCCATCCAAACAGCTACTTTATACAGTATATATAAATATAAACTACTTCAACTCATTTATTTCAGTTAGTTGCCTAGGCAATATTTCTAATTTTCATTTATGTTTTAAAGTTTAAAATTTTCATCTAATGTTTGTAATATATATGAGCTTTATTTCAATTACCACAAACTTTATTTAATGTTTTAGTCGACAATAACAACATTGAGTCACATTGTCAAGTCATTGTGAGACATAAAGCCACAACTGTGCAATGTAAAGTTTTAAATAAAAATAAAAATGAAATAAATTAAGTCACAAAAATGAGAAATAAAAAGCAGTTGATACATATGTAGTCACAATAAAACATATGTTTTTCTTTTTTCTGAGGAAACAGGCTTTCCTATGCATTTCACTGGTGTATAGTTTTCTCATTAAAACGTCTGAAATACACAGGTGTTTTCATCTTGTACAATCATACTTCCCTGGAGTTATAAAATAGTTAAAGGCTGACTGATGTGAGTGTAATGACATGTGACACTTTATTATGACACTACAAATCTTGCAGTATTATGTCAGTAAGCCAAACTCAAGCATCTCAAATACATTAAGCATTTAACTCAGTCAATTATTAGCTATTTTTAAATACATGCATTTCTGCAGGCCCTGTGACTGTGTAGCGTTTTCCTTTCAGTGTATACAGTGTGATCACGGGTTAACCTAAAACTCAAATGTGGCGTAAAGAAATGCAGGGTGTCCCATGTCTCCCTAAACAAGAAAGCGAGAGAGTTGCAGAAGTTGGCAACTTTATCTGCTCTGTTAAGTGCTGGTACGATTCCCTACGATGCTCAGCAAGCGGTCGGGGGGGAAACGTAATGTTTCAGGCAGTCAGGCACGCGCCGGCGACGTGTTAACACATTGTTTACAGTGATTTATTCAAGACCGTCTCTTAGCGGCAAGCAAGGGGATGTCAAAGAGGATTTTTAAAGCGAGCCAGAGAGCCTGATTTGAATATGCATGTTATGTAGATGAGCCGGTCCTTCTCCAATGCTGATTGCTGCATAGACAAAGCACAGCGGACATCTGATACATGTAGATGTGAACGCAACAAGCTTCACTGCCCCGTGTTTGCACTGCTCATTCATCCGAGACTAGATCAACAGATAAACCTGCCTCATCACTTAATCACATCTGGCATTAGTTTTGTGGCATGTTAATCTGTCTTGTGTACAAATGTTTTTTTTTTTGCAAACTCGCCTGACCTGTTTTGTGTATTCGGATTAGGCGACGCCAACCCTCGCGTCATCACAGATCTAGCCTGTCGTTTACCGAGTGTCCTTACATCTCTCTCGCGTGCTTCTGGGTCACCGCCTTTCAATGATTGCCTCTTATTGGATTAGTCAAAGCCAGGAGATGTTAGAAACTCCCAAAAAAGCAGCACAGGTAGATCGGTGCGTTCCAGCGATGCGTAATTAATGTCTTTAATAAAGCATGAGCTTCATTCTCTCGCTGTAGTCTCAGTGCTCTCTGATCGAGCTTCTTTACTGGAGGGTTTTCTGCATTTTGGGCAGGTCACCCTGATGTCAGCCGGATGACACCCGGCACACAGTTCAAGCAAGCTAATTGAAAATTGAAGTGATAATGTAGAATAGATGTATTAGTATGATCATTTATTGCCTGTTTTGCAACTGTTTTCTTTTGCAAAGGCAATTTAGAAAAACAGACGGTGATGGTTCAAAGCACATACTGTATCTTGTATGAGGTTACATGCAAAATGCTTCATTTTTTGTTCTTGCTAGTGGAAATGTTTAATTAGTAAATTACACAGACAGTTTTTGTCACATTTCCAGGAATTATTTTGCTGCTATTTTTAAAATTAATATGAAGGGGTTTATTGCCCAAAAAATGTAAGTAACAACACTTTTTTTTATTTTTATAAAATTGTTATTATTATTATTATCAGCATAACAATTTGAGTGAAAAGTTGGAAAACAAATTGTAGAATTCAGAATCTTAAATACGACATTTGTTTATTTCCTTATTTAAATTAGATTTTGAATTCTATATTTATTTTGTGAACAATGATTTTTATTATTATTATTATCAGCAAACAATTTGAGTAAAAAGTTAAATTAAAAAATTAGTTTATTAGTTGATTTTAGGTAACAAATAAGGTTTGTGTTCGAAATTCTTACAACATTTTGTTTATTTCCAGATTCATATAAGATTTTGAATTCCAGATTATTTTATTATTAGCAGCAGCAGCATAACAATTTCAGTGAAAAGTTGAATTGGAAAAATAACCAATTTCATAGCATTCTGATACATTTAGTTTTCATTAATTGTAGTTAATAAATGTTTGTTTTTTGT